>MU223657.1:2390419-2403723 GCA_018584345.1 Thuja plicata
TTCTTTCAACTAAATAAATTAGAAGAATTTTATTTAATTAAATGGGAGGAATTTGAATTTAATTAAATAAGAGGAATTTTATTTAATTAAAAGGGAGATTAAATCTTTTAATTAAATAAGAGGAATTGTATTTAATTAAAAGGGAGATTAAATCTTTTAATTAAATAAGAGGAATTTTATTTAATTAAAAGGGAGATTAAATCTTTTAATTAGATAAAAATGATCAAACCTTAGGCAATATTGAAATAATTGAATTAATTACAATTTGATCAAGGAAATTGATTTGAATTGAAAATGTTCCAAAGCATTGATTCAGGAAATTTGATAAAATGATAAAATAATAAATGGGGCCCAAAGTCTAGGCGACCATTTTAGGGTGCATACAGGCGGCACAAGGTCCTTAAGAAAAAATAGGCATGATCCTGATAGGCAAAGCTGGCTGAGAAAAGATACACAAGAGGTGATCGGAGCGAAGGTTTAATCGATGCAGATTTTGAAGCCTTGAATAATTTGAGCTTTTTCCCTGATTTTAATACCCCAAAGAAAAGAAGGACCAAGACCTCTAGCAGACCCACTTTGCCTTCTAGTAGGCCCATTGTATCAGCAATTGTCCAAGCTGTTATTCCACCAGGTACTGTAATACCCTCTATTTTTAACACTCAACCTTTAAACTTCCAACCCCACTCATGGCCGCCAATCAGCCCTGGGGTCAAAATATAGGCCCTTTGAACTTAGGAGTTAATGCACCCGCTGCTTTTCTAAAGGGAGCTAATCAAGTTTTGCCTAAGTTCAATGGAGACTGAAAAAGGACAAGTGGAGATCATTTGAGTGATTTTCATACAGCATGCGGTATTCTCAGTGTTCCCACTCAAGAGGTCACTGTGAGGATTTTTGTAAGAACTTTGACTGACGCCGTAGCTGATTGGTTCAACCACTTACCTCGTGGCGCTATTACAAGCTAGGATGATATGAAGGATGTGCTCGAAGAAAGGTTCAAAATCCCTGATAATGAGATCTCATTATTGCTTCAATTGAGCCAGCTAAAGAAAGAGATGCATGAACCTATGCGAGAATTTGTGGCTGAGTTTAACAGGATTTTGCAAAGGATTCCTGCCAACTCCGCCCCTAGCAATGAAAATAAGAAAATATTCTTTCTCAATGCAGTATCTCCTGATATAAGCTTTCACCTACTGAAGGATGGAGTAGCCAATTTGAATGTCGTGCAAAGGCAAGCCATTGAACTTGAGGATACATTCATCATGGCGGGAAAGTGGAAAAGAGAAGTTCAGTCCGCGGGTCCCTCCTCATCTACTACGATCGATCCTTTATTGCAGAGGTTGATGAATGACATGGCGATGGTTAAAAGACAAAAAAATATGTCAAGTTCTCCGTATCAATCTCCCTATCAAGATGTTAACCGGAAACAGTTTGGTCAGGCCCACGGTAAATTTCCACTCTTAACGGGCTCGCAACCTAGGCTGCAGATTGAACAAGCGCCTAAAGAAACCATGTGTTCTTTCCATTTGACAACTGATCATGACGGGGAAACTTGTCCGGACTGGCTCAGATGTCTTCAGTTAAATTCAACCAAAGATACTATTGGGATTGAGGAATACAGAGAAGAAAAAACTTCTCCTGAAATAGGACAATCAAGTTCTTTTTATCTAGAGTATGATCCTGACTCTGAAAGAGGTGGAGATGCACTGGCGACTCTAAAATACCCTTCATGTGCATTCCTCACCAGAAATCAAAGGAATCAAAAATTCACTGCTGGCGCGAGTACGTCTGATGCTTTTCCAAGGAATAAATAAGCTGGAAATGGTGAGCCCTCTTCTACTCCGAAGAGCTCAGGTATTAAAATCTTGCAAAAAGGTAACGTGGTTCCTACTCCTTCTGCCTTTGATTTTGTTGAATTTTGTAAAACAACTTCAATTACCATCTCTCCAACTAAATATTTGAAGATGAATCCTAAAGAGTTAGACAGGTTAGTTAAATATGTGAAAGGAGATCCGATCCCAAATACCCAACCAAGTAGACCACTTATTGGAGAGACAACCACTGTGGAGGAACCCCCTATTTTTGTGTCTAAAGATACCCCATAGATACCGGATGATTTCCCTTATGTCAAATCTGTAGAGAATGAGATAGAAGAAAAGAAGACAAATTCTTTCTACATTTATTTTCTTTTGAATGGACAAAAACTCAGTAATTGTATCATTGACTTCGGTGCCTATGACAATATAATGCCTACTCCGGTCGCCAAAGCCCTTGGCCTCACCTTGACCAAAAATTTTGGTCGATGCTACTCTATGGATGGGAAGCAAGTACCTTTGATGGGGCAAGTGAAAGATGCACAAGTTGTCCTTGTTGCGTGTCCAGATAAATGGTTGAAGATAAAAATCCTAGTAGCGGACATTCCTACCAGTTACGGTATGTTGCTTAGTAGAACTTTCTGTAAAGACATGGGAGGCGACATAAAAATGGATTGGTCTGAAGAAGTTATTCTGGTAGGAAATAAGAGGATAAAACTTGAGCCAGAACCTAAAAACAAATACATTGTAGTCCCCTCAGATAATCCCAAAGCTTAGATCCTCTTTCAGGAATGTCATTTTGGTAATTATGTATTTTTATCCGATGATGAAACTGAACCTATTGCTGCCGAACCAGAAAATGATGCTTTATGGAAAATGGATTTCGATGGTAGCTATTCTAATTCCATATTAGGAGCCAGAGTAGTGTTTTTTCCCCCTGTCGGGGAGTACATTCCCTTGTCTTTTAAGCTGGATTTTAGAAACACCAATAATATGGTTGAATATGAAGCGCTATTGTTAGGTTTGGAAGAAGCAAAACTAAGAGGGGTTAAGAAGTTGATTGCCTGAGGAGATGCTGACCTGATTGTGAAATAGGTAAGGGGATAGTTCTCAGTCAAAAATGAAAAGTTAAAATACTATAGGAATTTAGTGTGGGATGAGCTCGAATCTTTTGATGCTTTTTCTATTGAGTTCATACCCAGAACCTTGGATACTAAGGCAGATTCCTTAGCAGTTTCAGCTTCATTACTTTTGCCACATCCAAATTTCAAAACTCAGAGCTACAAGATTGAAATGGTATACCAACCCAAAGTACCAGATAATGTAGAGAATTGGAAAGTATTTGATGGTGATCATTCCCATCTTAGTGATTTTTTGGGGTGTATCAACAACTTTGCCACTGTCTATTTTGAAGGTTCAGAAAATGAGTGCAAGGAAACCTGTGAAGGTTCAATCGAAGATGATGGAATTATACAACTCAAAGGAAATAAAATTCCTAAGGGATTGGTCTCTTTAGAACATCTGTTTCAGAGAATAGATGACAGTACAGTTAAGGAAAAAGTGTCTCATACTCATAATCCTAAGGAATATGATAAAATCAATATAGGTGACGACATTGATCCAAAATGGATTCCTGTAGGCAAGACTTGTTCCCAACAGGAAAGAGATGACCTCAAGAAATTATTAATAGAATATAAGGATGTTTTCACTTGGGGATACGAGGATCTTAAAAATTTTAGAGACGGCCAATTCAGACACCACATTCCTTTGAAAATGGATGCTAAACCTTTTCGCCAAAAATTGAGAAACTACAATCTGAAAGTATCTGAAGCCATATTAAAAGAAGTAGAAAAGATGTTGCAAGCCATAATTATCTACCCTATTCATCACTCAACCTGGATCGCCAATATAGTTCTTGTAAGGAAAAAGAACGGTAAAATTAGGATTTGTGTAGATTTTTAGAACTTAAATCAGGCCAGCCTCAAAGAAAACTATGCATTGCCAGTGATGGAACATGTGCTTCAGGCAGTATCAGGATCAGAATTAATGTCTATGCTAGATGGTTATTCATGATATAACCAAATCAGTGTGGCAAAGGAGGACCAGCATAAGACAACCTTTATAACACCTTGGGGTACTTTCGCCTACAACACAATGCCATTTGGGCTAATCAACGCTGGTGCCACTTTTCAGAGGGAAATGAATTCTTCATTTGGAGATTTTTGCAATAGGATCATTGTGATTTATCTAGATGATTTGACCATATTTTCAAAAAGTAGGAGTTGTCATTTGAAGGATATTGAAACAGTATTACAAAGGTGTAGGATTCATGGCATATCACTGAATCTGAAGAATTTAGTCTTCTTTGTTGAAGAAGGTAAGTTGTTAGGACATATTTTTTCAAAGAAGGGCATCAAGATTGATTTAGATAGGGTCAGGGCAATTCAACAACTCAGCTTACCTTCCAGCCAAAGTAGCTTGAAGTCTTTTTTTGGCCAGGTAAACTTTTTAAGAGCTTTTGTCCCTGAATTTTCAGAAATAACTAAGCATATGGTAGATATGTTGAGCGAGAAGGTTCCATTTAAATGGAATGAAGAAGGGAAAAGAGCTTTCAATGAGGTTAAAGCAGAAATAGCCCAAGCTCTAGTTCTTGTAAACCCGGATTTTAAAAAGAACTTCAATATCTACTGTTATGCATCAGAACATACTCTATCTGGTATTTTAATGCGGAAAGATGATATGGGATGGGAGGCACCCATTTCTTTCATGAGAAATCCAATGAAGAAACATGAACTCAAGTACTCCCAAATTGAGAAACATGTCTTCACTATAGTAAAGGCGGTAAAACAATTCAGATGTTACATATTACACTCCCATGCTATGGTATATGTCCCAGAGATGGTGGTCAAAAGTGTCTTGACTCAGAAAGAAATAGGAATGAATAATAGAGCAGTGTGGATAGCCAAAATTCAAGAATATGATCTGACCATCAAGCCAACTAATTTGGTGAGGGGATGGGGATTGTGTAAACTTTTGGCTAAAGATAGAGGATCAGTAGCAGAAGAAGCTAATGAAACCCCTACAGTACTGTTAGTAAGTTTAACTGACCCATGGTTTTCAAATATAACATAATTTCTCACCTATGGAGAGTGCCCTGAACATTTAATTCCTTGAGAGAAGCGTAACCTGAAATTGAAGGCTTCTAAGTATGTGATTTCACAAGATGTGTTGTATAAAAAGAGCATTGATGGGACCTTCTTGAGGTGTGTGGATGTCGCACAACAAAAAGAACTACTAAGGGATTTCCATGATGAAGCTTGTGGAGGGCACTTTTCCTCTACTGTTACAGCTTTCAAGATTCTACGGAATTGTTTCTATTGGCCGGGAATGTTCAAGGATGTGTATCACTATGCTAAGAATTGTGAGAAATGTCAGTTATTTACTGGGCGCCCACAACTTGCAGCATTACCCCTCAAGCCCGTGATTTTTGAAGAACCTTTTAAACAATGGGGTATAGATTTTTTTGGGCCTTTGAACCCCCCGTCTAGTGCAGGGCATATATACATTCTAACAGCTACTAATTATTTCACCAAGTGGGTGGAAGCGGTCCCAACCAAAAGGGAAAACTCTCAGGTTGTATGTGACTTTATATTGAACTATATCTTTATAAGGTTTGGGATCCCATTCAAGATAGTGGCGGGTAATGCTACATACTTTTCTTCGGAAGAGATTTCAGCTTTTTTTTATGAACATGGGATATCAGTAGCCCACTCATCGGATTACTTTCCATAGGAAAACGGCTAGGCGGAGTCCAGCAATAAGAATCTGGTAGCTATATGAAGAAATTGATGAATGATAACCCTCATGACTAGCACAGGAAGTTATATGAGGTGTCATGGGCCGATAGAACTACTCCAAAAAGGGCTATAGGCATGTTCCCTTTTGAGCTTGTATATGGGATAAGAGCTCATGTTTCTTTACCTCTGGAATTATCTATGACTAAGCTGCAAGCAGTAATTGAAGACCAATATTTTCAAAGTTCATTGGAGAAGCGTGTCATGTACTTGAATAAATTGGAAGATGAAAGGGGTGACTTGGTGGATCATATTACAGAGCATCAGCTGAAAGTCAAGAAGATTTTTGATATGAGGGCTCGTACCAGGAAATTCATGGAGGGAGATGAAGTACTTTTATGGGATAAGAGGAAGGCACCCAAAGGTTCACATGGAAAATTTGAATCTTTGTGGAAAGGCATGTTTATTATCACAGAAATAATTGGTTCTATTGCTTTTCATTTGTCTTACCCATATGGTGTCAGTCTTTAATTCATTCACCTACAATGGGCAGGACCTGAAGTTGTTCAAGTTGTGATGGTTTTCCCAGGTCCTTCTGTACATATTAGTTAGTTTCCCTTGCTTTCTTTAGTCGTAGTTTGGTTGTTTTGTCCTTTTTCCTTCATGTTTTAGTTTTATGAAACCAGAATCTAGAGTTCTCTGCAGTTTTGACAACTTGCAGTCCCCAAATAGAGCCAGTGTTAGGGTCTATTTGAGTCGCCATGATCAAATAAGTTTTACCCTTTGATGTTTTCCTTGAAATCTTACCTGATCCCCCTTTATGAAGAAGAAGTCCAAGTTAAAATGCTTTGAAATGTCAGTTTTCCCTCCGAACTTATTCTTTAAAGGTGTCGTGAACTCATCTAGTGAGAACCGGTTCTCTCGGTCAAGTATTGGTATCATTTTTTCCTTCATGAACCACTTTGAACCTCAGTTCAAAGTAGTTCAAAGTAGTTCAATCAAAAAAATTTGGCCTAATATCGGTGATTGCAGGTAGGACCTGGGACACATCATCAAACCGCTTCGAATCGCTTTGAACCTCAGTTCAAAGTTGTTCAACGGATGATTCAACAAAGCGCAAAGGTGATGTGACATCTGAGTTGATGGTTGATATGACACATCAAAGCGTATCCACCAAAATAATAGTACGACAATTTGGAAAAGTAGTCGGCCATGTGGGAAGAGTCAGGCTGGCAATGCGGGTTAAGGCAAATGTTTTTTCGACACGAACAAAGGGATAGCATTTAATATGGCAATAATGATTAAAGAAGGTTTATTTAAGTGAATTAATGGTTAGATGTCACATCAACAGATTCACCTTATTTCAGCTTATGCGTGGCATTTAATTATCATGTCTTGGGTGATTTTCCCCACACAGTGAGTTTCTTTAAATTTCCTCTCTTAAGCTCATTTCTTTCAAAAGCTAAGTTGTGGAGTCTAGGCTGCGGAGGATAGAAGTGTGGGTTTTTCAGTTCAACAGAAAGTAGGTAACGCCCAATAAGCCCTCCATTTCCTTCACTTTTTTATCCCTATTTATCCCCTTTTCTCAAAGAATAGAAGTCTTTTATTTACTTGGGTAGAGGTAGAAAAGATGAGGTCTAGCATGCATTTCTTTGGAAACACTGCAAGCCTAGTATGTAGAACTCCAATCATTACAGATACAGATTTGTTGGGGGTTGAGGTAGAAAAATTAGTTGAAGTGTTGAAAGAATCAGTGGAGAGGGAGAATATTGTAGAGTTTTTGTCCAGTGGTTTACTCCAAGTTTTTTTTCCCCCAACTGTGATATGTCTGGAACTTATTCAACAATGTATATACCGCTATGACATCAAGTCCAAGGGTGTGTTGAATAATGAGGGTAAGAGTATCTTAACCATAAATAGAGAAACGATAATGTCCATCTTCAAAATCCCAGATGAAGCTTTTGCTAGTTTTAATCCCACTCAGTCGTTGGCACAATTCTGAGAAAGGAGTGACAAGAAGCTCAGTAACATAGCCTAGAAATGGACTATATCAAACTACAAGGGTGGTTCTAGATTTCCCAAGGTTCTAACCAAGGACCATATGAAGACCCACATCCATAATATCATGGTTTTGTTGCATAGGATAAGAGGTTCAGAACAAGCACTTCTCTTTGAATATTGGATGTATCATTTTATAGAAATTATGTTAGAAGGTAAACAAAATCTGGACTGGGCCAAAATAATTGCGAGCTCACTGAGAGATCAGCTCAAACAAGCACAAGCTACGCGAAAGGAATTCTATATGTCCTCCTATTTGACCTATTTCCTTGCATGCACCCAAGATCTTACCGGGATTCCTCATGAGCCATGGAATGGAGACATAACCATTTTTTAGTATTGTCCTTTGCTAAGGAAAGACAGAGTTCTAGAAGAATATAGGAGAGTTCATGATGTTTTTCTCAGGAGATTGTGTAACCAGTTATCTGGAACCCCAAATCAGAGAATTTCTCTAGAAGTGCAAAAGTTGGTTCAAAGTTTCAGGAGTTTCTATATCCAGTTTCCTCGGTTCACCTATTTAAGAGTCGACGGTTTTGATGAAGAACCTCTCAGATTGCCTAGGTTCTGCTTTGATTGTTTCATCTTAGCATAATTCTGTAGACAAATGTTCACAGTAATAAAGAATAATCTATCAAAAGATAAGTGGGATTAGATGTTTCCAATAAGACTTGGAAATTTGGAATGCAAGAGTATGATAGATGCATCACTGATAGGTAGCAATTTAGTTGGTTTTCACATGCATTTTTACGAGTCGAGAAGGGGATTTGACAATAAAGGGTTTTCCATGAAGGCGTTCAGTTTGAAAAAGAAGGTGGACCTGAGCCCGCATTTGGAAGATTTATGGGAGGATATAGGAGATGAAAGTGAAATTTAGATAAGAGATCATTCCAGGTTGTTGGTTCCCCAAATTAGAATTCTACAGCTGAAGCTTGAGATTTCTGATGTGATTGAAGATGAGTTAGAAGTCATTGAACCTGGTTTTACTGAACCGAGTGCAGAAACTCCATCGAAGGTAGATTGGACAAGGAACGAAGAAGAAGACATCAAACTGAGAGCTAGGTTCATTCTATCCTGCACAGATGATTGGTTAAAAATAAGGAAATCAAATAAGAAGAGGGTCACCTTTACTAAAGAAACTGGTGTCAAATTGATCTCAATTAAAGTTCAGCCTGATCCTTCTAACGTTTCTTCCTTGACTACTCATGCAGGTAATTTTCCTTCAAATAAGAAAATATTTGTGCCCAACGGACATCTCACTGCACCTCGAACAAGATCTAGAGCTAGAGCTGAAAGTCATTCTCGGATGGCTTCTCCTGACTCCAGCTTCGTTGACATCGATGTCAATGATGATGATCTCTCTTTTTCACTAGGACACGACAAAGAGATTGAAGATACAATAATGAATAAGTCTAAGGTTTAGCAAGAAGAAGTGACTCTTGCCAAGAATGTTGAAAATGGTATGGTTTCTAATTCAGTTCCTCCTTGGCTAACTGAATTGGTAAGCAAGAAACGCAGTTTCAAACCTGTTTCTTTACCAGTTAAAGATATTGTTACCAAATATGTTGCTCGTACCCCAAAAATAAAGAAGGTCAAAAGAAATGCAAGGTTGACTACAGACCCCGTAATAGGCAAAGTGACTACTGAGATATCTACTTTCAAACAGAAAGAGGATATTCTTCAACCTATAGAGGAAGATTTCAAAATTGCAAAAATGGAGTTCGGGGTGCTGCACAGAGATACTCGATATCATCTTTTCAAGTTCTCAGTGGACCATATGCTTGGTCAGTCTTAGAAGGATAGAAAGGAGAAACATGAGCTCCAACAGCTTGTAATCATGATGGCCAAGTTCCTTAGTTCACTCAGCAAAGTTGGGGCCCTACCTCTAGCCAATCTCCACAAGATTTTGACCCTACTTCTATAGATAGTAAACAAATGCCGAAACAAATGCATCAAGGTAGAACCTTGATGGTGGCTATGAAAGAATGGGTTGGTGGCATCATTTTAGAAGGAAATAAATTCATTCAAGATTTTGTAGCAACTTTTGCAGATGGAGAAGCTTTGATTGGGGAGATCAATACCTTGATACCATCTTGGGAATCAGATAAGGAAAAATGTGTTGTTGTTATGTCCTAGATTATTGAGATAGAAGGATATGGAGTTGAGAGGTTCCTAGTAGAGAACCCCATGAAAATGATAGATGCATGTATTCTCTTCATGCTTAAAAGGAATATAAATTGGAAAAGTGGCATGTTTAAAGCAACAATCTCGAGCTTGTGTGCCATGGAGGAGGAGGTCAAGGAAATGCATACTAATGCGCTGAAATACTTTAAGGTTGTGAACCCGTCGGGAATCCTTCAATTCAACGAGGGAAATATAGATGCAGAGGCCATGACCAAGAGTTTTGGGGATGCGATGAATGATATTAAATAAAAGGAGGAGATTACAGTCGAAGACTTCACCAGGGTTGCTAATGTGGAGTCCATGTTGTACCTGAATTGGGGGCAGTTACCTAGATAGTTAGAGAAGGTTAGGTTAGGAACTTCAAATGGGAAAAGAGCGCATGTCATGTGAAGCTGAATGGCATGAAGAATCTCCATTCTCATCTGATACAGGAGCTCGTGAGCACATTCTGGAGCTGGAAGCTGATCCGAGGAGCCACGTCTGGAGATAATAACTGAAGACGCATGATCGCATGATGATTTTCATGCCTGTGTTTGAGGCATTTTGTTTATGTTTTAACTGTTGTCAAAAAAATTTACCCTATCTGTATTTACTGGTCGAAAACCATTTCTTTTTAGTTAGGTTGAGAGGTTGAGTTTTAAGGGAAGCCTCTCGAACCTGTTAAACTATATATGTTGGGGCATAAAACTAGAAAAAGGATGATGAAATTTTAGAATCTATTAGATTTAGTTCGACATTTTTTGATTTTGTTAAGATTTTATGTATTTTCTAAGGGAATTGAATCGAAGGATATTGGAATTGGATTAATCTCAGACTTTGTTCTGTTTGATCACGTTATTCTGATGCATGTTAAATTTAAATCTGTGAATTTAGATTTATGATATGTCAATTACTTTGTGAATTGGTATATTTCTCATTACTGGTTTATGGTGAATGCATGGTATTTATCTACCTTCCTGAATGATTCTCTTCTTTATTTCCATTCAAGATCATTGTTTTTCCAAATCAATTAAGTTGTGCCTTTCTTTATTTCTGTTATTTATTCATTTTATCTGAATTTACCTCAATACCTAAGAGTATTTGAGAGATCCTTATGTGCTTTCGGGTTAAAAGTACAATTGTTGGTTTTAAGTTTAGAATTTCATTAAATATTTCTGATAGGGAGTTGTACCTCAAACAATTCAAAGGGAAGCAATTATCCCATGCTTACCCAACTGTTGTAGGATAGTTTGTTTCCAAAGAGGCATAGAGTTAGCACAATTTGCAATTAACACGGAGACAAATCTGTTCACCAACACCGTGTTAAGCGATTTATAATAAAGTCGTGCTAGAGACTACCCTGTTAGGGGATTTAGACTTGTTGAAAATATTAGGAATAAAAAAAAAAAAGAAATTGACCTATAATATGCACTACACAATGATAATTAGATCCTTGATGCTTTGTACTTGTTCTGAATCCAATCCTATAACTTCTCTAGAAATAGCCCTGAAATCGCAGCTCAAGATCTCACTGACAATAACACTTCATCAACTTTTTCAACATTAGCAATAGCTAACCTCTCTTTTCTCCAAAACAAACAATGACCTTATATATTGTCTTTACCTTCAAGTGTAAACCTAATTAGGGTTTCCATTTCCCTCCAAAATTGCTTTTCCAATCTTAACTAACTCGCAAAAAACTTGAAATCCTTACTGTGTCGACCAAAACAAAATTTAAGCTGTCATTCCCAATGTGAAATATTCCTTCAGTTTTATTCGCCAAAACATACCATGGATTCATACACAAATCTGTACACAATTCCCTAAGAATTGACTCATTCAATTCCTTGAACAATGCACTACATTTTTCATGTTTGACAGATTCACTGAATCGTCCACCGACATAACTAATTTACTCATTTAATCAAAATTGATTAATAACCTTTAGCTTTTACCTATTCACTGCTCTGACCGATTAATAGTATCTTCACTTTTTCCTGTACTAGTGTGACCTAAAAGTCATCATCACAAATCATAGTTCACTTTTTACCTTTACACCTTCCAATGTACCGATATCAAAACTTGTCTCCCTTTACTGGTCTAACCTTCACCTGTCATTCTATTCATCGGTTACCTTACTCACTTAACTTCTCTTTACGGATTGGGTATAATTGTGAACCGGTTGGTATAACTTCATATACTTACTCAAAACACTCTCATCTATGTAATGGTTTGCCAACAATGACAACCAACACCACAAAATCATCATCAATGTCATCTAACACATTATTCTATTAACATTCTCCCCCTTTGGCATTGATGGCAAACTTGTGAAAATTTCAAAACTTCAAAACCTATACTTCATGTCTAATTACATACTCCCCCTGAATCTGTAACTCCCCTTTGTACCATAGACTATATGCTCTATATACTCCTCCTTGTTAATCATCTATATACTCCCCCTTTTTGGCAACAATTCCAAAGACTATAACCAAAATTTTATGTACAAGGGTGTTCATACCTTACAATTTATCAAACACAAACTTGAAATGTACCTTAGCACTGGCAAGCAAATTCTCCCATGACTCCTTTAATGTAGACAAGGCAATGTGATGACCATTTAAACTTGAAGCGATCTCCTCCATACTGTCCATTGTGCTCATGTCTTGAGTACCTATCAATACTTAGGCTTTCTTAAGATAGGCTTGTATAATGTCTGTGTGTGGAGTTAGGAATCCTTGCAATTCCAGCAATGTCATCCTTATCCTGTCCTCTTCTGCCTTGTGTTCCCTTTCCTTGTATATCAATTCTTTCAGCTTATCAACATTTAATTTTTTATTTTTTTTCAAATAGATTAACAGTATGATCCATCATAGAACTGTTCAATGGATCCAATTGACTAACAAGTGTAGCCAACTCTGTCTCCAGCTCTTCCTTCTTTTACTTGATCTCAGCAGTGAAGTTGGTCAGAATAGATTATTTGTTGAAGATTTTTCCAACCTCAAGTAATGTCTCCTTGAGTTCCTTGACCAGTTCAAATAGTGAAACCTTCTCAAGAGCAATCTTCTGCAGTAACTTCTCCATCATTTCCTTCTCTAATCTCTTCTCTATTCATTTTATCATCTCATCTTCCATGTCATGATCTAGACTAGTGATTGCATCAACCAAAGTTTTGAGTTGATCAATCAGAGGTACTTCTTCATCAAGTTCTACAACAGAAACTAAGTCAACAAGTATAGCAACGACTTTCCTCAATACTTTCTTTTTGTACTTCTTTTTCTTTATCATGTTCTTCTCAGTCTTTTCAACTAGCTTTCTTGAAAATAGTATATGTTCCTTTGGCCTTAACTTGTTAATGTAACACCCCAAAATTGGCATCTTGCAACCCTAACCAATTTTGTTGCATTTGTCACTCTTCTAGATCATCAAAGTCCTATTGTACTAGGCAATTCTAAGTTTTAACTGACTCTACTCGACCTAA
>MU223657.1:2405629-2422900 GCA_018584345.1 Thuja plicata
CAGAGACCGACTAAGACACCCCACACTCTTACGGCTCTTAGTAGAGACAACAGCCCTTTGGGAAGCAATTCCTTTGGGGTTCGAAGCTTGGTGTGCCTGAGAAGTGAGTGCACATGTAAGGAGGAGCTCGTGCCTCCAAGATTCTAATTTGTCCACTAAGAGTAGGTGTAGCTAAACTTTGGTTAAAGTGGGATTCAATAGATACTATCCTGGCTATCCTAGGATCATGATGTTTCTGTTCTGGTACTAGAAACATTTTGTTTAATGTGTTTTGCATGGGTGTATCATTTTGAACAATCGAAACTATCGTCAAAAAACACACAAACTGTCGAGCTTGAACATGTCGAACACAATCTATAACTCAAACTATCTGTCAGAAAATAGCATGATTTTATCTCAGGAAACACAATCTGGTCTTAACTGTCTGATTCTATAGACTTTATTTTGTCAAAATTGCATAGTTTCACGCGATATCCTGCCAAACTTTGCATCATTATCTGAGAATTTTCACGCGACACGCTGGAAATCATCGCCCGATATTTTGCAAAACTTGTTGTCATCAATTCACTTTTTTCACCAGCCTAGTATCATTCTTCATGTGGGACTGCAAAGTTTCACATGCGTCTGTGAGAATCTTCGCACCAGAATGCACTCCGTCATGCGAGTCTGAAGCCTTTTTTCAAAATAGTGAGCCAATTCCCATTTGTCAAGTGTACCTCTATCAAATCTAGGTCTATTTATCTGCCTTCTATCTTCACACAGTCAAAAACTTGGTTTCTTGGGTTGAGGATTACATGATTCTTGCTTAAACTGGTCTCGTCTCATATATTTTGGTCTATTTCTACTGTGTCTTCATGCCTTGTGTCGCAATAGTCATCTCTTGGTTATTCTAGCCTCATCTCCGATGATTTGCACCAAGGATACTTCACCCTTTGGCACTTTCTGTGCATTTACTTTGAGACAATTTCAAGTTTGATCCTAGTTCACATCCCTTGTTCAATCTTTGTCTATGACTCTCACAACTCGAAGTGGCAAAACATTTCCTTGAATCAATCAAGACGAATCTGTGCTTTCCACACCATTTTCAGCTACATCTAGTGAGGAATCATCTCAATCTCCTTCCCTAGTACGTCGAACTTACACTAAATGGTCATTTCCAGTGGATTTTAGTCAGGTTCAAAATCCTTTGTTCCAAGAGAACCCAAATTCTAAGAACATTCAAACTTTTCATACTGAGTCTTTACACATTGAACACTTGCATTCTAGCAAAATGACAGATCATAGTCAACTGGGTGGACCCAGTTTCAACCAGACTGAAAACCCTCCTCTTCAAGAAGAGAAGGAAATAACCCAAGGGGATATCTTAGATGCTCGCAATAATAAAAAATTTATGAGAATGATGGAGTTCATAATGAAAGAAGAGAAGGAGAAATACCTTCTTGAATTGGCTATTCATGGGGTCAAATTACCCTTCGATTACAAGATAGAGACACTTGTTGAGAAAGAGGAAGAAACTGAAAACTCCCGCTTGCAAAAGAAAATGCAAGGCTTGCAAGAAAAACTCCTTCAACTCATGAAGGAGAAAGACAAACCTACCACTCAATTCACATTGGAAAGTATTTGTCCATTCTCATTTGATAAGAGTCTATGCATGCCTCCTTTTCCCAAAGGAGTTAAACTTCCCAAATATGATAAATACTTGGGTACATCTGACCCTCAAGAACATTTTAGAGAGTTTGGTTCTCTCTCTATGGAGTTCATACATGACACAACCTACCTCATGCGTCTTTTCCCACGTAGTTTGGGAGGGTCAGCTATGGAGTGGTTCTCTAGACTACCAACTGGCATCAAAACTTTTGACGAAATTGCCAATTTATTTCTACAACACTATTCTCACAACATCCAACATCCAGTTCATATCCGAAATCTTTGCAAATTGAAACAAAATCATGGGGAATCCTTCTTGACATTTTTCCAAAGATGGAGACAACTTTATACATGATATTCTCGCAAGATACCTGAATCTAAAAAGTTGGACATCTTTCTCGATAATCTTCTCCCCAACTTTGGGTATCAAGTATAGCTGCAAGGTCCTCTAACCTTTGATGACATGATTAAGCAAGCTATGAGAATCGAGACATTTATGATCAAGAAAGGAGAGTTGACCTTACACAAGGAAAATAAACAAGGGTCTTCCTCCTCAAGCAAAGATAAACTCAAATTTCCCAACAAGAACCAAAATGTTGTGAATGATGGAGTTGTAGACAATGTGACTCCCAAGTCTTCCAAGGCTGCCTTTAATCTCACTACCATGATGCAAGCAACCAAAGCCACTAAACAGGTTGTGGCAGATTCCAAACTGAGTACTTCATGATTTTTTGGATCTAAACCTTGGGCTCCTAGACCCAAGCGTGAGTTCACTCCTTTAGGAGAACCTCTTGATGCGGTTTACAAGAATCTCTTGGACAACCATTTACTCACTCCAATGGATAATTCACAACCTTATGATCCGCAACCAAGACCCTCTTGGTGGAATGAATCTGCTTATTGTGATTTTCACCAAAACAAAGGTCATAAAATGGCTACTTGTCTTAAATTGCAGCATAAAATCCAGGATCTCATCGATAGTGAGGTTATTGTTGTGGGAGGTCATAACAAGAACTCTAATCACCAAGCTTTCAAAGATCCATTTCGTCCTCATGGAAAAGGTGAATCATCTAAAGGCAAAAATATTGATGCTAAGGTCAACTATACATACACCAATAATGACAATGTCATTAATATGGTTGAACCTGTTGATACTGAATACTGTAATGTTATCATTCTCAAGGGAAGGGAAGATACTCCCAAACCCAAAACACCTTTCATCTTGCTAGGGTCTACACCTCAGTCTTTCAAACAAGAATAGTCTCAGGTCAGTGCTAATGTTGTTACTCGATCTCACGCTAAGCTCATTCTCAAAGGCCCTGAGCCTTCTATATCTACATCAACGCAACAAGCAAACAAAGCTAATGTTGGCTCTGCCACTAAAAATCCAAAATTGGGTTCCTCATCTAATGCTTCCAATTATAGCATTCTCAATCAATTGCAACGTACTAATGCCCAGATCACTTATTTTGAACTGCTAAAAATCTCCCCTGCTCACAAGGAAATCCTGGACAAAGCCCTCACTGAGACAAATGTCCTAAACAATCTTGATCTCGACCGGTTTCAATCCATGCTAGGTCACTTGACCTCCTCCCATTACTTGTCCTTCTCTGAGGAAGACGACCATTCTTTGAGTCACCCACATAATAACCCTCTGCACATTGAAGTCATGATCGGTCCAAAGTGTGTTCATCGTGTTCTCATAGATAACGGCGCTGGCCTCAATATTTTCTCTACTAGCTTCCTTACTGAATTAGGCTATGGCAAAGACTGTATTGATGCCCGCAAAAAGATTACTATTAAGGCCTATGATGAGGAAGAACATAAATCTAAGGGGCTAGTTGTGTTGCCAATCAGAGTTGGCCCTGTAGAACGAGATGTTATCTGTCAAGTGCTTGACATCCCTTTGGCATACAATATTCTGTTAGGCAGGACATGGATCCATGAAATGCACATTGTCCCTTCAACATACCATCAGTGCATTAAGTTCCCATTCCAAGGATCTGAAGTGACTATACCCGCTAACACACGCAATGATTGCAACGCCCTCACAAAATCTGCTAACATCTTCGTGCCTACCAACAGAGAATCTATTGAGCTCTTTGAGACTAAATTAAAAGAAATGGAAAAGGGCTTGACACTCAAAGAAACTAACATGGGAGGATATCAGATTGAACCTGTTCTATCTATTACATCTCTGTCGTTGTCTCCATGTTCTTTTGGGAGACCTTCTGAGAGCACTACACCTTCTACAGTTCCTCCTCCAACAAATTATGGTGGTACTTTTGTACAAGCCACGGTACCATTAGAAGAAAAATCTGAAAACAGAGCTATCAAAGCTTGGATCTATAAAGGAGAAGACACTTATGAACAAACTACTCCACCTTATGACATAAAACCTGAGTAGTATGGCAAAGGTCTATCCATTATGCAACATTTTGGCTACAAAGGAAATGGTCCCATAGGTAAAAAATCATAAATGATTGATTGCACCACTTGAAGCTATTGGTCGTAAAACACGTGACTCTACAAGTATAGGCTTCAAGAAACTCACATTTTAACTAGGGATAAACAAGTTCGTACCTCGAGAAGATAAAAAACCAATACCTGAAGAAACATCTAAAACTGAAGAATCTAAAGATAGTTCTGATGAGGATAGTTTTCCTTATCCTATTCCTCCAGACCTGGCGGCATTCTTTGCTGAGCCAGATGACTTTATATCGTGTGTCAGTACAGTAGAAACTGACAGTGATTCTGATTACACCACTTCACTTGCTCCATTAACCTATAAGGAGTGGAAAGAAATACAAATTGTAAATCCAGGTCATCAGGGTGATTTATACATACCATCACACTTTCAAGAACAGTTTGAACAAGAATCCCAGTCACTTCTCACTACACAAGAGGCAGCTGATGCTACAAACACTAATGAGGTACCTAGGTCAAAAGGTTCTCATCTAACCATAGTGGAGGTTCTAGGTAGAACTCATCCCAACTGGGGACAAAGGCTTGATTTCACTCACGTTCTTGACATGATGCCTAATGATGAAATGGACTCTCATGAATATGAGTTTGACAGCTTGTCCTATGCCACCTCTGACAGAGATACAGATACAGTTCACACATATGAAAACCTTCTTGAAGTAGGTGAAGGGTCTAGTGTAAGGTCAAATGAGTCCGACTCCATAGATGTTAACATGTCATCTACTATGGTCGCTAGGAATCAAAGGAATTTGACTATACCTCTGGATGAGATTGCTTTAGGTCTCGACTTGCTTGTCCATGCTTTTGATGATTATACCATGAACGCACTTGAACCCGTCACTTCTCTTTCACTTTGCCATCTCAAGCTTATAGAATGGAACTCTACTTCCCCATCTAATGAAGTCCTTAAGTTCCAGAACAATTACGCTCTTGCATGTTACCTACATGCTGTCGAACCTGTAATGTCCTCCACTAGCAAAGAAAGTGTCAACATGACTGAGGTTGACATCAAGTATCTTAGTCACAAAATCAAAAGAAGAAAAAATAGGTGCTCTGATGGTGAAAACCACATTGTGGCAGTATCAGAGCCTAAAATAGTCAAAATAAAATACGTATCCAAGGGTGAAAACCTCTCTGAGGCACCCAAGGATGAGATACTTGATGCGCTTCTGAGTCATTCCCAGGAAAGATCATTTGTGCTTATTGAACCAACTCAACCAATCAAATTGGGTACAAAAGCTGAACCTCAGATCATTCACTTGGCACAATCACTATTTGAGGCAAAAAGAGAGGAATCCATTACATTCTTCAGGAGCAAAAAGATAAACCTCGCATGGAAATATTCAGACATGCCAGGATTAGACCCTAATCTAATCGTGCACCATTTTTCCATTGCACCAGGCATCAAGCCCGTCAAGAAGAAGCTTCAAAAAATGCATCCACATGTGGCTCTACTTGTCAAAGATGAATTGGAGAAACTTCTTAAGGCAGTATTTATCAGGGTAATTGACTATGCAGAATGGATCTCTAACATCATTCCAGTATCAAAACATGATAAATCTATACAAGTCTGCATAGACTTTAGAGACTTGAATCTCGCATGTCCTAAGGATGACTTTCCATTGCCCAATATTGATATGATTGTAGATATGACAACAGGGTATGAAATGTACTCACTAATGGATGGTTTCTCTGGCTACAACCAGATAAAAATTACGCCAGAGGACCAAGAGAAAACTGCTTTCACATGTGCGTGGGGCACTTTCTGTTGGAATGTCATGCCCTTTGGACTCAAAAATGCTGGTGCTACATATCAAAGAGTTGTCACTACTATATTTCATGACATGATGCATAAAAAAATGGAAGATTATGTGTCTGACACCCTAGCTAAGAGCATGCACCGAGGGAAACATCTTGCAGATCTAGGTCCTATACTAGATCACATGGAATATTTCAGTCTGAGGCTCAATCCTAAGAAATGTTCATTTGGCATAACATCTGGAAAATTGCTTGGCTATATCATCTCTACCAAAGGCATCGAAGTGGATCCTGTGAAAGTACAAGCTATCATGGAAATGCCGCCACCAAAGAATATCAGACAAATGAGAGGACTTCAAAGCTTACTACAGTCTATCTAGTGTTTTATCTCACAATTGGTGGACAAGTCACAACCATTCACCAAGACTTTACACAAAGGTGTGACTTACCAATGGAACAAGGAATGTGATGAAGGGTTCACACAAATCAAACAGTATCTTGTGAACCCGCCAATCTTGATACCTCCTATTCATGGGAAGCCGCTTATACTTTACATCTCTACTACAGATGCATCATTGGGTATCCTATTGGCTCAAGAGGATCAGCACAACAAAGAAAGGGCTATCTATTACATTAGCAGAACTCTGGTCTCATATAAAAAAAAATATTCTATTATAGAAAAGGCTTGCCTTACAGTGATATTTTCTTCACAAAAACTGCGACGCTACATGTTGGCTCATACTACGCGCCTAATTGCTAAAATTGATCCTTTGAAATATTTGCTCAGTAAAGCTACCCTCACAGGTAGACTAGCCAAATGGGTCATGCTTCTTAGTGAATTTGATATTAAGTATGTAGAAAGGAAATTCAACAAAGGGAAAGTGATTACAGATCAGTTGGCAGAAGCACCTCTAGTAGATCATCAACCATTGCACATTGAATTCCCAAATGAGTCCATATTACTTCTCACACATCGATCCTAGACTATGTTTTTTGATGGTTCATTTACCCAATAGGGGTCAGGTGCTTGGATATTGTTCATTACACCTCAAAGGCACTCTTTACTAAAAGCATATAAGATATTGTTTCCTTGTACAAACAATATTGCTGAGTACGAAGCCTTAATCAATGGTATGAAGATCCCCCTTGAGTAGCGAGTAGACAAACTCAACATCCTTGGAGATTCACAGTTAGTCCTCAATCAAGTAAATGATATCTATCAGACAAAGGATGACAAGCTGGTGCCTTATAAAGGGTTGGTTGATGACCTCAAAAATTATTTTGTTCACATCACATTTCAACAAGTTCCAAGGGCAGATAATAAAGTAGTAGATGCCATGGCTACACTTGCTTCCATGCTACAGATGCCAGAAAATGATTTTCGACATGAATTCCTAGTGGAGACGTTACGCTACCCAGCCTATGATTCCCCCGATTCCCAGATGATCTATTTTGTCATTGGACATGACTCATCCCGCTACCATCATATCTTTTCTTACCTTTGTGACTAGATTTTTCTGGACACTTATACCCGAAATAAGAAACGTCACTTAATCTGCAGTGCTTCACGGTTTGTCATCATAGCTAACGACTTGTATAGGCACAGTCTAGACGGTACCGTCCTTAGGTGCTTAGAACTCGATGAGTCCAAATGTGCATTAGTAGAGGTGCATGAAGGCATCTATGGGTCTCACTCTAACGGCCTGACATTGGCCCGTAAACTTATTAGAGCTGGTTACTATTGGCTAGATATGGAAAAAGAAGCTACACAGTTTGCTAAGTCCTGCAAACAGTGTCAACTACATTGTAATCTGATTCATGCTCTAGCCAAGGAGCTTATTCCTTTCATTACTTTCTAGCCATTTCAACAATGGGCCTTTGACTTGGTGGGTCAGATTTATCCCTCGTCCTCAAATGGACATAAGTTCATAATCACAGCTACAGAGTATTTTACCGAGTGGGTGGAGGTAGTCCCTCTCACCGTTGCCAATGGAAAATCAGTAGCTATGTTCATTCTCAACTACATCATCTGCAGGCATGGTGTACCCTTAGCAATAATCATTGATAATGGGGGGCAATTCAAAAACAAGGATTTTACAAAGCTATGCTCTAAGTTTAAAATTACTCAGCATTGGTCTTCCATCTATTATCCTCAAGGTAATGGACAGGTGGAAGCATCCAACAAGACAATCCTTAAAATCCTGCATCGCACAGTGCACAAATCCGAATGAGATTGGCATCTCCGGATCAATCCATCTCTTTGGGCATATAGGACAAGCATAAGAACACCAACAAGGGCTACTCCCTATGCTTTGGTTTATGGAGCAGACGCTATGTTACCAATTGAGGTTGAGATTCCTTCTGTGTGATTCTCCCTAAAAGGCCTCATTACTGATAAAGATAATAGAATATCTTGGCTACAAGAGCTAGAACTACTTGATGAATGTCGACAAGTGGCATTCGATCACCTTAGAGAATATCAGAAAAGAATGTCCAAGATCTATAAAAAGAAGGTTAGAGCAAGGGATTTCCAAGCGGGTGACCTCGTTCTGAGGGAGAACCCTAAGAATCAACAACATCGGATCCAGAAAGGAAAGTTTGAACCAAATTGGCTTGGTATGTATGTTGTCACTACAGTGTTTGGGTCTGGTACCTATCAAATTTCTACTGCTAAAGGAGAAGAACTCAAGGATCCCATCAACGCTCTTCATCTGAAATGGTTCTACAGCTGAGACATCTTTAGTGTGCTCCTGTATATAGTAAAGTCCTGAAAAAATTCTAAAAATTGTAAAAAGTCCTGAAAAAATGATCATCTTAGTGAAAACCTAGCGATAGGCGCTTTGATGTATCTCCAAAAAAAATCATATATTACAAAAATACAAAAAAAAAAAAAATTTGAAAAATACAAAAAAAAAAGAGAAAAAGTGAAAAAGTGTCATTGATGAAAACCTGGCAAACAGGCGTCATGGTAGCAAAAAAAGAATTTATGCCAAGAAGGTGAAAACCTGGTAAACATGCACCTCTTGTTCCATAATGCTATATCTATTGCAGCACCACTTGGCTTTACGTATTTTATTTCCTACATAGCTGCTTTCCTGCTTGCATTTTCCATTCCGCATGCTTTCAGTTTCCTGTCAAGACACCAACTTATATGGATTTAAATTGGTCATACTCTTAGGGAAACCCTCTTGGTCTAGGGGGCACTATCTTATCACCTTTTGGGATCTTCTTCGCGATAGTCACTATTGGTTCTCACTGCGTCTGCCTACTATTGCTTAGCTTATACCGAGTTCTCTCTCCTTGAAAATCTCCCTAGCATCAGTCACCAGAGGTTCTCACTGTTTCTACCTACTAATGTCTAGCTATTCCTATGATCTCTTCACTTGAGCATCTTTCTCACATCAGTCACCAGTGGTTCTCACTGTGTCTTTCTACTGTCGACGTACTATTGAGATTGCTCACATCCATTACAGTTGGAGTTACACTCACACACTCTATCTATTGATACTCAGTCTTGACGATTCTTTGCTTTAGTTTATACATAGCTTTCGGTCACTTTCGTGACACTCTGGTTCCTTTGCGAACCCTTTTGACTTGACACTGCTTCAGCGCTATACGCCTGGGGGAAACCAAATATTTTTTTTCCTCACAACATACATTAAGTCAGTCATCGTTACTTGGGGGCATGGGTCCCCCATCTGATCGCATCTTTGGTTTACACCCGAGTCAGTAATCTTGTCACTTTTGCAAGACAACACTCTACTAACACAAACTGGTGTTTTTCAACACCACCATAAACAGTGTTTTTTAACACTATCTTTGGACACATTTGTGTTTTTTAACACACATCAGATATCTCAAATGTAAACATCTATCAATAACAATCAAACACAATGCACTCACAAGCACAACGGTGTTTTTCAACACCTCTAAACATGAATATATTCAAAAACTTTGAAAATAGCTGAGTTATGATTGAATATTTCTTTGTATGTTGTTTGTTCTCATGAATTTTATTGATATTTTCTTTGTCTATTACTTGTTGGTGTAGTCTCGATGATCAGGTAACGTCAAATAAATAGGGTGTATGTGATAAGAGCTCCCGCACTAAAGTGGAACAGTCTCACATCCCTCGATCTTGTTTATTTGCACGCCATGGTGAGGTCGGTACTATCTCCTTGCCTGTTATTGCTTTGTTTGTTTATGCATGATCGCACTCATGGTTATCTTGGCTTTGAATGCCTCGATACCGGTGTACTCTTGCAACATTAAATGGAAACAATGTTCAAGTAATCTTGGCTTTTGTGCCCTTGTGCTTATGTTCATTTCCTACATTTTATCCGATGAAAATTCATATTCATATCCTTATGGTTGCATTGTGGCGCCAGTAAGGGTTGTATCAACATTGATGTTCTAAAAAATGCTCAATGATGATGATTTTACGATGGGTCTCACAACCATGTCCTGGAATTGCACTTTCATATTGCATCTAGCATAGGATTGCATTTTCATTCTAGACTTGCATTGTGGTAGCGATTCAGTGTTCTCTTCTTTGCATTCTCTTGGGTTCATACATTGGGGAGTTCTTCTTCACTATCCTGGTTTCATCACGAACTACACAAGTGTTCGGTCCTCGCTCTCGATTCTTCACATGTTCTTTTGGTTAGTATTCATCGTCCTACATGAGATGTTAGTACCATATACATTACACATTAACAACTCATTATCATCGACACATTGCATTTGCATATCCTCAATCATAATTGTATTTACATAAATCATCTACATACATACATCAACATGTGCATTTCATACATTTACATATATTCCAAACATGTTCATTCATTTGCATACATTCTAATCATCTAACCATCTAAAGCATATAGGAAACATCTCATAAAAGACAACATGACACATGTGATGATACCAAAAGATGAGCTCACACACACACACACACACACACACACACACACACACACACACACACACACACACACACATATATATATATATCCAATGTGTTGATACAAATATATAATGGTGTTACTCGAGCACGGTCTATCTCAAAATAATGATACAATACATGGATGTCAACACACCAGATACATCCTATGATCTCCTCTCTCGGTCTCTCAACACTAACTCTGGCCTTCTCCCTCATCACCTAGAGGAGGTGGAGGTGGAGGCCTATCTGGTAGAGGTGGTGCATGTGCACCCTCTAACCCTCTGGCATATATCAAGAATCTGGCAACCTGTGATGCCTCATTAGGAACCACTCCTATATATTATGCATAGTAGTAAGCCGCTCGGGAAGTCTAATGTCGGATCTCCTCCTGTGCTGCCCGTAGCTGCTCCCAGAGATCCTACACCTCCAGATCTCTATCTAAGAGTCATGCGTCTCGCACGGCCACCTGTACCATCAAGTCTCCAACCTGTCTGGTCAGCTGCCTGACCCTCTCTCTTGCTCTGCGCAGGGCCTCCTATGTTTGGGGCAGTGTGTCATCCTGTCCCAGCTCCTATACAGGTTGGTCCTCCTACATTGGGTCCTCCTGTGGGACCTCCTACTACTCATCCTGGTCTTGTATGTCCTCCAGCTGCATGGTCGTCCTCCTCTGACTCTGCTTCCCGCTGCCACTGGCACTGAGATCTATCCTCATCTCACATGTTGGTATGTCCACCTGTACTATACATGGACGCGGCACCGACTGTGGTCTCTGCTGTGGTGGAACCAAAGGAACCTGCTACTGAACCACCTGTGGGGGTACCACCTGCCCTCGGCCTGCCATACCGATCGAATCTGTAAATCTTGGGAATGGATGTGTAACAAAATCCTCCCGATACTCTACGGCCACACCGCCATCTACCACATCCCTCAAGTAGTCCCACTAAATTAGGACCAATTCTCATATATCAATCATCATCCATCCCTGATCTAGCTTCGTTAGCCAGACTCTCCTCACCTCATCTGTAAATCAAGCATAGGCGGTATACTCCTGTGAGATGTCCTGTGGCCGACCAAACTGCCGCCATACCTGCTTCTGTAGGAATCTCTCTATCACTGTAATGGCTCGACTGATCATAGCACGTGAGAAAAACATATAACTAAGCTGCTCTACAGCATCATCCCATGCCTTTGTCAATCTCCACGGCCTCCAGACTACTACTGCTAGGTCATACAGCTGGGCTCACCACTGATCTATCTTACCCAATGCTGGCTGAGTAATCATCCCCCTGTACCTACAGATATATGGCTCTAAAGGCTGCCTCAAGTCCTCAAATATTGGCCTAGTCACGGGAAGGTGCTCCCATGCCCATGCCTGTAGAACAAATACTCCGTTTTCCATACTCTTCACCTCCCGATAGATGATCTCATGCATCTCGTTATACATGTGGGCCAACATGCACTGGCCCCATCCATAATATCTCGGTCGGGCTAGCATCTATTGTAGCATCCTACCCCAGCCACACTCCAGACCGTGTTGTCCATGATCGGGCATCAGATAGAAACCTAGGAAACATGCTAGTACCACTGGTAACCTGTGCGTCAGGTTGTACACACTAATCAAATCCTCCCATGGGATGGCCCTCCCCATGACAAGGTCATCCTGTAATATCTCTCTCAGTGTCAATGTCCCAAGTCTAGGTTGCACCTCATACTCCACCCTGGCTCCATGAAATGGAATCCTCAATATCCTGTAAATATCCTCAGGGTTCACTGTCATCTCACCCTATGGCAGGTAGAAAGTGTTCATTTCCGGATGGAAACGCTCAACAAGTGCTCCCAATAAACTGTGATTTACCCGAATCTCGAGTACATCACAAAGAGAGGTCAGGCCCAATATATCTAGATGCGCTATCTCTACGTCATCTAACTGTGCCACTAGTCTACTGATGGTTGGGTGGTGTGATCTGAATGCGATATCCAGGAAGTCAACTTGCAAAACATGTGAACCACAGTGCATGATCAGTAATCTGAGATAATCAAAGCATAACGAGACAATTAAGCATTAAGGACATCCTATAGATAGTAACAACACTGACGCAAATGATATTAGATGCGACATAGACTTAGTTTGTACTCTAACTGCTCAATTTTATCCGTGCGAAGAAGTAGATTTTTGCACAAAAAAGTACTCTTTCGCTCGAAGAAGTTTTTCAGATCGCGCGAACTTCAATGTTTGCGCAAACTTTACTATCATTTCGCACAAGAAAACAACCTATTGGAGGGTTTCTCACGCAAAAGTGGGTACTCTCCCGCATGATAATTCCCCCCGCATGGTGCGAGAAGGCACTTTCTCGCGTGAAATTTCCCTATGGGCCGCGCGAAGAAACTACTTCTTCGCGTGAAATCCCGCGGATAGTTTTCTAAAAACGTGACAAAACTTGCAAAAATTGACAAAAATTAATGAAATTTGAAATGTTGGCAAGGTTCATTGACCACTTACCAGAGGTCTATACCCAGTTGGCCGACTGTGCCTCTTGGATCGCTCAAATCGATGCGTGTTGTAGGGGACCACCATTTTTGCTCAGAGCTCCGTTTACAAAAGTCAAAAGGTTGAAATGATTTGAAAATGACCTTTTGGTCCATATATAGGTTTTGACCTAATTTTTCAAAGTGCTCTATTTTGCATGAAAACTTCACCATTACCTAATTCAACCGCTCTGAATCCATTTTCGTGATCAAAATCTGACACTTCTATATAGCTCAAAATCACATTTTAAAATTTGTGGGACCGACGCGATCGGACGCTTGTGCAGTCGACTTTTTGACATCGCTTTCTTGTAAAAATAATATCTTATCATCATTTTCTCAAATCTTTGACTTTTTTTCCTCAAAAGTCAACTATGGTCAACCCTAGTCAAACTTGGTCAACCAGACCTCAAAATCGCTTGAAATTAATTCTGAATCTTCTGAATTCTTCCATAATATGTTCTGAGTTCTTCTTGATCTCTGATTCAACATCTATCTATGATTTTTCACTCTCCATCATCATTATGACGTGTCATCTTTCCATTTCGCTCCCGAGGGGGCAAGATGATTACATCATTGAATCTATTCCAATCAATGAGATCTGATTTTCAAAAGTCCTCATTTCTAGGGGCATCTCATCACTTGAGGCATGTTCAATTTTTCATACTTCATAGTCAAAACTGGATACTCCATAATCAATGGGGACATCTCTGTTCCCTACATCTCGTCATCTTGTAAGTATCTGAGCAATCTAACTTAGATTCTTGAGGATCAAGCTTCGTTCTAGAGATGATTCTCAAAAACTTGATCTGACCAGTGTCTAGGCAATCTAACCTAGATATTGGAGGACTAAGCTTTGTTCTGGAGATAGTCCTAAAAATCTCTATTGATTATCTTTTGGGACAAGTATCGAGGAAATCTAACCCTGACTCCTGAAGGTCGAGCCTCGTTCTAGGGATAGTCTTGTGAAAGATATCAATCTGATCAGTGTCTAGGCAATCTAACCTAGATATTGGGGGACTAAGCTTCATCCTGGAGATAGTCCTAAAACCTCTATTGACCATCTTTTTGGACAGGTATCAGGGCAATCTAACCCTGACTCCTGAAGGTTGAGCCTCATTCTGGGGACAGTCTTGTGAAAGATATCAAATCTATTAGGTATCAGGGCATTCTAACCCTGATCCCTGAGGATCAAGCTTCATTCTGGAGATGATTCTCGAAATCTTAATCTATTGGGTATCAAGGCATTCTAACCTAGATCCATGGGGATCAAGCTTCGTTCTGGAGATGATTCTCAAAATCTTAATCTATTAGGTATCAAGGCATTCTAACCCGAATCCATAGGGATCAAGCTTCGTTCTGAAGGTGACCCTCGAAAACTCTATTTGATCGATGTCTCGATGACCTAACCTAGACTTTGGAGAGTCAAGCTCTGTCCTGGAGATGGCTCTGAAATCTTTATCAATCAAAATTTCCATCACCAATGTTCAAATCTATTCTTCTGTGCTTCAGGCATCAGACTATTCTTTGAATCAATGCGCTACTTGGACATCAATTCAAAGAGGGGCAAAATGTAACACCCCAAAATTGGCATCTTGCAACCCTAACCAATTTGGTTGCATTTGTCACTCTTCTAGATCATCAAAGTCCTATTGTACTAGGCAATTTTGAGTTTTAACTGACTCTACTTGACCTAAGTGTCAAATGTAGAAAATCCTAAATCTGCATTAATCATACATTATGTTTAATTCCTAAATATCTATTGGCTAAACAAACCTTATGATCGAATTAATTTAATTATAAAGTCCTAGCACTTTAATTAAATTAAATTCACCCTCTTTAGCTAAGACACATAAAAAGGGAATTAAATGATATTTAATTATTAAATAAATATCCTCATTTTCAATAATTGAATTTAATTATTCAGATAATTCAGAAAAACACATTTATGAGGTCATATTTATTTAATTAATTAAAAATTCTCTCAAAATCTTATCTTTAGTTCAGAAATGGAAACTTTGAATTAGCTTTGCTTTAAAGAGAAAGAAAATAGTTAAAATCATAAATAAAACAATTAAAATCAAAGAAAGAAAACAGTTAAAATCAAAGAAAGAAAACAGTTAAAGCAAAGGGAAAACAATTTATTAATTTATTTTAAAGAAAGCTTTCTATTTTAAATTGGCTTTTCTATCAGTTTTATTTCAAAAAGGAAAGTTTTTATTCTGAACAACCTCTGAGTCTATAAAAGAACTCCCATTTCTCATTCAAACCCCTTCTTGAATTTCTAGTCATATGCATTGTTAGAATACTGAATTGTTGCTACACTCTTAGTTCATAATCCCATATAAAATAATCTCATTTTGCAATAGATTAATCTCAATTTCTAGAATAATATCATTGAAATCATGGCATATTTTTAATCTCATTTCTAGTTTAAATGGATCATTTAGATTAATCTTGCATTTTTCATTTCTAGATTAGTCATTGCATTGCATTCATGGAAGCATAAATCCTTCATTTTAGATTGGTCTATGGTTGTGAGACTCTCGTTCTGAGAGCTATTTCGAAACCCCATCTGGATAGAAGGCAACAGGTCGAATCATACAGACAGGCAAGATGAATAACCTCATATCCATTCTTGTGTGTATCTGATGAATAAGGACTATGTTGAAGTGTTTGGTTGATTAACAAGGCCAAATCTACCACATACAATTAAAATCTTTCTTCAGAATTGCAAATTCTGGATCATCTTCTTCCTCTTCATCTTCATCATCATCTTCTTCATCTTATTCCATTCTCTTCCTTTTCTTTTTCTCATTGGTATCCTCTGTGTTAGTTTGTGAAGCACTATGGGTGTTGGGTAAGTGCACAAAGATGGGGGACCAAAAAGGGGGTATAAGATGCAACTTTTTTTCTAAAATCAGCAAACTCTGAACTTCAATGACAAATTGAGGATAGTTACACTCAAAATTTTAAAATGTGATGAAAACAAGAGTTGTTCTACTCTTAATCTAGTTTCTAAACTACTATTTATTTTAGAAATGGTGGAGATTAAGGCCCTCAAAAAGGGGGAGCACAATAATTGGTCATGCTTTTTGTGAAAAAACATAACATAGCGTTTGGTGTGCTGCCCCTAAAATGTTAACTTTTAAAAAAAAAAAAATTAATCGCTCCAGTGAGAAATTAGCTGACACCACCTAGTTTATCCTAGATTTTTCTACTAATTTTTTGATGAAAGTGTGATTTTTTGCCATTTTTCGAAGTGGACACATCCTGAAAACATGAAATTTATGTGTGATCCCCCTAGAAATCATTGAAAACTAAATGAAAATCAAAACTTCTTTTTCTTAAAGTGTGTAGAATGGAGTCTAGTTTCTGAAAATATAATTTTTTCAAAATTCGATGAACGGGCCAAAATCTAAGCCCAAATGAATACACGTTGGTTTTTGACAAAATCTAGACATACTTAGAAAAGAAATTCAAAATGAAAAGCTGAACATAATGAGAATTCAAAATAAATTACATTTTTAGATAGCTATCAGAGAGATCTACAATATCATGTCGTCTGATTTTATCGTTATTGAACCACGTGCAAACCTGACGGGGAGCACACAAGAAAAAATGTTATTTTTTTCTATGTTTGCTGAAATACACGTCTTAGACCTGTTTGAATCCTCCAGGCCTTTGGGTTGGAACTCCAAGGAAAATCCAAGCCTAAGGCTTGGTAAATATCAATGTCATTAAAAGGGCGTACGCCCTATACTTACTATAGGGTGTATGCCCTATATGGCATACACACTATAGGGCGTACGCCCTATATTAGACACAAAATGACAAAAGCAGAGAGAGAGAGAGAGAGAGAGAGAGAGAGAGAGAGAGAGAGAGAGAGAGAGAGAGAGAGAGAGAGAGAG
>MU223657.1:2430852-2449956 GCA_018584345.1 Thuja plicata
TGGATTTTGATCATAATTTGTCTACTAATTTAGTTATTCATTTATTTATTAATTAAATATAATCAAGTAAATCAAATTAACATGCAAATAAACATACCTCAACAAAATGTGAACGAGGCCCTTCGCTGTCTAAAGTCAACGTCGATGGTCCAACAGTGAACTAATGTACATGCACAATAAGTTATGAGACAAACATCCATATAATTATAGAATAATCAAATGTATACATTAAAAAATGTTTTATTCGATACATACTTATGGAATTGATGTGGTAGTGTATAAAGGGTCTGGGTGATCATTCTCATTGCCACCGACACTCTTTCCCTGAATTTTCATCATAAACAATAAATACTAATTTAATTAAATTCATTCATTTAAAAATGAAATATGATCAAATAAATTTAATGAACTTGCAAATATTTACCTATGTATCAATGCCAAATGTTGCATTGAGAAAATCATCAGTCATTAGTCCATCATCCTCTTCCTCTCTCTCGACAATACCAAATGTGCATGGGGATCCACAAGAACGAAAAAAATGACCCCTCGCAGACTGACCATGGTTACCCTTGACTAGAGGAGTGGTGCACTGAATGAGAGTCTTTGTCAAAGCACTAATCGTGCCTAGTGTGTCCACCTCCACGTGCTCCTTCACATTGGAAGGAATACTAACATGATCCACCTGTGGCTTGCCACTAGGCAACCTAGGTGCATTAGGGTCACGATGTGCCATAGGTCTATCAAATGATGACCCCCCACCTCTACCCTAAGACTCTAGAAAGTCAAAATAATTTGGCACTTCCTTTAGGAAAAACTCACAATAGAGTTTCCTCGGGAAATAGATAGGAACCCCGTGATTGTTATAGGGAGGGGAATCAAAGACCATCCACCATCTGTCCCAAAAGTTTGTTTTTATATCTTCATTCAAGCACCAATGAAATGGGATCCTCCTTGTTGTGGGTTTAAGAGTTTCAATTTTCCCTGGCTTTTTAAAGAGTTCGCAAATGTCGGCTTTTGTGATTTCTTTTTTTATGTCCTCATATGATAATTTATTTGCATAATATTGTTTTTGTTCTTCTCTTTTGTCGTGCCATAAATTTAGTTGCCCACTAACTGAACCTACGTGGGTCAAGATTAATTCTAATGATTTTGAAAGTGTTGTCCATCTAGGATTTGTACCAATAGAATCTTTTAACCTCCTAATTAAAGATTCTATTTTTGTTTTCCCTCTTTCTATTTGATTTATCAAGTTTTCATGTGTTCCAAGAGGAGGTTTCTCGATTGGTGAGGGCGGTTGGGGTTCATTTTCTTGATTATTTTCAACATCCATTTGTTCATGAGGAGAAGATGGAGGGTTTGGTTGAGGATTTTTTGTGGGGAGATCAGTCCTTCTAGGCAATTAAAATAAAATCTATTTTAAAAGTCTAATTAAACATAAAATTTAAAACAAGAAACTTTGACAATCAAATTTGATTAAAAACTAAAAATTAAACCTAAATTTCAATACAAATAACATACATGGTTGTAGAATCACTTACCTCTTCTTCCGGTTCAACCTTGATGACGTCGTGGAGCCATTTTTTTCTTCAGTTTGATGGAGCAAACCTCACAATGAATCGCGTACGCATTGTTATGAAGAGAAAAATAGCAAGTCGCGAGTTTGGGGAAAGAAAATAAGCCACAAAAGTGGCTGCCCAAACATTTTATAAAACAAATTAGGGCGGCGTGGGCTATAGGGCGTGTGCCCTATAGGGTGTATGGGGACCGAAAAGGTATTTGGCACCTTTTTGGTCCCCCATCTTGGTGCATATACCATGTTATCATTTGGTTTCTCAGCTCTATCTTTAGCACTTTGCTCCCATGTTCCAATGTTACTTGTTTGAGTTTCCTTATTTGTCTCTTTGTCATGTTCTTTGTCTTGTTGTTGCACAACTTGTTTTTCTTGATTTGCCTCACCTTGGTCAGTATCCTTGACCCGTTTTGTTGTTTCCTTTGATTGGTCAGTGGGGTAAAAGCACAATCAAGCGTCACATTTTAGGCTAACTTATCATCACAGCTGAATTTTAGTATTTCTAACTAAAAATTAATTTTGGTGAAACATATGGTCTAGCTAGATTCATTGTAGCTAAGTTAGATAAGTGATTTAAATTTTCCAACTGCAAATGTCTATTAAATGCATGTTTTATACGACTTTGGGTCCAATTACCATAGAAATAAAATTATTTTAGAAAAGGGATGTTTCAATAACTCCTAATCTTTTTAATGATATTTTTTAAAAATACAAAAATGCCCTTTTGTAGAGATCAGAGTCAAGAATATCCTAAAGAAAAAAAAATAGTAATCATATTAAATAAATTTGAAAAACATATGGTGCACTAGAGGAGAGAGTCCTCTTCAAGAATATATATATATATATATATATTATTGGGATAGATTTGTTATGAAAAATATGGTGGGAGATGAAAACTGTCGATTTTAGGTGACTCGGAATTTGAATTGTTATAAAAGAGAAAATATAGGTCTTGAACCAATTTTTATTTCTTCATGCACTATCTATATATGTCATCTATAACATATTTTCAAATTAGGGGAAAAAATGTTTATTTACATATAACTTTTTGGTGGGAACTACACCCCTAATTTTCAACATTTTTCAGCAACTGAAAAATCGTCTTTAAAAATTTATAAAAACATATCAATTCTTATTCTAAAAAATTATTAAAAAATATTAATCATAAACTTCATCCATTTTAACACATTAAATTAGTTTACATAATCTTCAAATTCCAAACATAAATGGCATTTGTATACTATTGAAGTTGAACAACTTTGATTTTGTTAGCCTTTTCCTTTATAAAAGGGTGACAACTTATTGTGCTTTTAGCCAATGGTCTATGTCACCTATTTTGTTTCCTTACCCTTCTCTATTTCATCAATCTTGTTTGTTCAGTATTAACTGCATCATCATTGATCTCAACAGGGTTTAGATCAAGTGAGGACTGAAGTGGTATATCTTCCACTTCATCTTCAACCATGGGAGAATTGGGATTACCAATAAGGTCTTCAACTATAACATCATCCACTAATTCCTTTGTTAGGTCAATATGAGTAGCAACATTTGGAATACTACCTAACATATCTCTCATTAACTCTTTCAAAGTAAAAGTATCATCTACTTGATATGTACCTGTAGTGGCCTTTACCTGTGGTTAATCTATGTTGTATATCCTTTTCCATATCAACACTATTTATTGTTCAGCATCCTTCTCCTTTCTAGCTAATAGTCTTGTAGTCATGTGACCAATATTGAACCTGTCTTTATACTTTTTAAGTGCTTCATCCACTTCCTTTATTGCCAAATGTGTCACGGTATAAATAAGCATCCTTTCCCTTTTATTTTTTCAATTTCAGCTGCAGACTTCCATCTAACATTAATTGCTTCATATAATTCATCAGTAATATGATCTTTAAGTTGACTAGGGACTCTGGTGAATTTTTTAAAGTAAAATACAATAGCATCCTCACTTATTTTCTTGTCTTCATTAGACAATTTAGAGAACTTAAAGTTACTAATGTTATCCATCATTCCATGTTCTCTTATTACCTTGGAAACTTCAGTAGCACTCTTAGGGATATTGAATTTAGTTTTACCAGACTTCCCCAGGTCTATTATCTCCTTTTCTAAATCTATTTTCTCACTATCTACCTATGTCTTCTTCTTCTCGTTCCTCACTTCTTCAACATTAACAATCTTTTTACCTTTCATGTCTTCATTGCTTGGTGACCAGTTCATGTACCTACAATCTCTTGCTAGATGTCTAACCTTGTGAAAATGAAAGCATGCCATATATGTTGTCCTCCAGGGTCTAGCATTACCTCTAGGGTTCCTTAATCGACAGTTCATAGCCACGTGTGCATAGTTTCCATAAATCGTGAACGTGACATTCATGTTTCCTTCTCTTCTGAGAACACTCACTGGTTTGTTAGACATTCTTGGTGATTGTACCCTTGATCTACAATGTTCTGCCTTGTGTCCAAATTTGTTGCATCTGTAGAAGTAGTCATTGAAGCTCCCTTCAGATGATCTACTACTGGTTCTTGATTTGCACTCATAATCTTGATTACCATACTTATTGCAATTGTAACAATAAGCATCAAAATGATTAGTTCTTGGAACATTCACCGATTTTATCCTACACACATTAGCAGCGTGTCCAGTATTTCCATAACTGTAGCAAGTGGGTTTAGTAGGCTTCTTACCTTGTGGACTAGTATAAACCTTAGGCATATGTGATTGTTTCTCAACACTAGACTTGGATGATTCTCCTTTTTCAAATATGTTGTTACCGGTATATCCTAGGCCAGAAGTATCCCCGAGTCACCTTTGATTCTTCAATTGCTCATCAATCTTCTGCATGCTTTGCTCATATTGCTTGAGTTTTTCATTTGTCTCTCTTTCAATCTTCAATTCCTTCTTCAGTTGTTCATTTTCCTCCCTCAGTGTTTCATTTTCAGCACACATTTGTATGTTTTCATCACTGATGTCACTTAGTTGTTCATTGAGTGCATGGTTCTCATGTGTCAACCTCTAAAGTATAACATATTTTTCTTTGATCAGATCTTCCATATTCTTCTTTGCAATTTCAGTTATCCTTTTTGCATCTTCAGCAACTCTCATGCCTTCAAGCACATCACACATCCTTATGGCTTGACTTTCTTGTTCTCTTTTCATCTTCGTTGCTTCTTCAGTCAGGATCTTGTTCATTTCCATTAGATCTTCTATTGCTACCTGAGCTTCCTCAGAGTTAAGACTTCCTTCAGATAGTTCATCAATGTTTTCCATACTTTCTTTCAATTGTTTAGAAAATTATTTTCTTTTGGCCAATGAAGTCTTTAGCTTGTTCTTCATCTCTTCAATCATCTCGTTGGCTGCATCCAACTATTTCTCATACCTATATCTTTCCATCTCCACGGATCTACTCCCCAAGTTGTCAAACTTTTCCTCTAGAGAGTCTAGGCTCTAATACCAATTTTTGGAAATAATAGGTACTGAGAGGGGGGTGAATCAGTACTAATTTAACTTTCAGACTTCTACTGATACCTTGAAATAGAAACAAAAGAAACTTCCAAACTATGAATCATACAACTGAAACTATAATGTAAAAGTGCAATGAACCAAATGACAACACATGCACTCACATAACACTTTGATTTTTATAATGGAAACCTTTGGTCAGAGGGGAAAACCACAATGGGATGAAACCCACAATCTTCTCACTACAGTAGAAAAGAGTGCTCTGTTAGGAGCTTACAATTTTTCACTTTCTAGGTGACTTGTCTTGTTAGGAGTGACTGATACCTTATTAGAAGTATCAAAATTCCTATTACATAGAAGTATCAAAATTCCTATTACATACTACATTGCTAAAGGATTTTAATCCCACTTATACAATGTTCACCCTGTTAAGGGATTTACAATAAAGTCGTGCTAGAGACTACCCTGTTAGGGGATTTATACTTGTTGAAACTATTAGGAATAAAAACAAGAAGAAATTGACCTGTAATATGCTCTACTATGCTCAAACCTTCAAGGTTGTGATCCCTTATCTAGTATCCACATCCAATTCATGCAACCACTCCACAAGCCCAAGATACTCATTATTCAAACACCATATTAACATCAACATAGAAAGCTCTTTCCAAATCCTAACACATCCAAATAAATCCATAAGCTTACTAAAATATACACCTTATTTAAATCAACCAATCATTCCAAACTCAATATTAGCATTGCTCTTGGGATATATCATTCACACACCCACAACACTATCATCATCATCATCATCAAATGAATCAAGCATTAGTGTTTAGCTTGATCAAAGGAGAAATCTTATTTATCTTTGAATTAGTTATACATGCTTCCTTGTGTGTGTTTCATTCAACTCGTGTATTTATAAGTAGATTCTTGGAGCACATCATGGCCAACATCATTATGGTCTTCCATAACGTGGTGTATAAGGTCATATGCCTACTTGGATATCACTTCCTCACACACTTGGCACATCATCGCCTTAATCCTTATACCTTGTTTCATAAACCCTATGCTACAACAAATCTTAGTTATTCCTCATGTTTTAGCATATACTTACATCTAATTTTCATCACATCACCTCATCATAACATCCATCTTCTTATCATTTTTCTATCATTCTTATTCTCATCATATCATTTAATTATTTCATAGTATTATCTCAATTATTTTCCTTACATTCTAAGCTCCATAAATCTAACCATCAATACCCTACCCCCCTCATATCTCTTCCAACTCCTATCCACTTTTATCCCGCCACACTTGGTTCTACATTTGAGAGACCACTCAAGTCTTGTCAACTCACTTGATCTCTTGGGGCTCGCATAAGTAGCCCCTTCCTAACCTCCATTCTTCCAAATGATTGGGGCATCCTACTACTAGCCCTATCCAATTAAACATTTATACTCATCTTTGAAGTGGTATTGCTTCTGATAGTTGCAACATAATTTCAAAGAGGCAAAATATAGAACTCCCCAAAATTGAATGCATCATAATGACACATCTAAAACTACCACTTTTGCTACTTTCACCACTTTCGACACCATACTAAGCCATTGTAACCACACTAACATCACACTAATTAATTGAATAAATTATATTTATTTAATTAGCTAGAACTTATCCTCTAACATTCCCCCATTCATTCAATTAATTAAATAGATCATATTTATTTAATAACTAGCATCTGACATCCATCTCCCTTAATTGAGTAAATAATATAATTATTTTATTAATCTTCTTATAGCCCAAATCTTAAATAAATCTCCTACTAATAGGATAATCATGTCCCTTCTACAATTGAAAATTAGTAAATGCAAGTTTCCAATCCAAAATAAAGTCAACGTTCAATAATAGCCATCAAATCAACCAAGCTAATCCTAGCAACACGCCTTCAAATACTTGCAATCCAAATTCAAGCTAAACTCCATTCATTCATCAACCACTAGCATTAAACTCTTCTCTCTCAAATTCTCATTTAATCCTGCCCATCCATCCTCAACCAATCTCAACCCTTAATTTATCCTCATTAAATATATAAATCCAACAATCCTTAAGCCACTTCACAGAAGAAGATTAGATACAACAAGGTTATGCTACAGACTTGGACAACTACATTTCAGTTAACCATCAACAATCATTTAGCACACAACACTTAGGTCATCAAAGGTTTGTGTGGCAAGGAGTTCTTTGCACTATTTATGTCTGCATTCCTTTTGCTCTATCAAAGGTATGTGTTTGATATAGAATAGGGTGTTTGTTTGATACTTCTTTTTTTATTATTTCACCTTGTATTTTAGTGTTCACAATACCCAGTGTATTATACATCTTTGTTTGCCCTTTATAGAATACTATTATTATGTTATCATGTTATCTATTTATCTCATGCATATGTGATAAATAACTAAATTGATTTTTTATTACATATTTATTCTAACTCAATTATTTACTACCTTATTCAACCACATAGGACTTGCTCTAGCCACCGCCATCTTGTAACAAACTCCCACAAAGGAATTTTGTCATCTCTATATCATAATGCTCTAGCCACCACCAGCTCTTAACAAACCCCTATAGAGTTATATTGTTACCTCTAGATGAACCTGATAAAAGTAAAGATACAATGATCAAGCTTAGATTGGCTTGGATCAAGCCATACACATGTTAATTGTATTTATCTTCTCTCCTCACTCAAGGTACACAATCAAAAGCGCGTGCTACTCTTTAACCTTTTAAGAACTTGTTTAACTAGTTATCACCTACCATTTCTACTTATTTTTATTACTCTTGAACATTATAACCCATGCCTAAATACCTGCTAATGCAACTCATAGCTACTTTAGCACATATGGTAATTAATGCCCCTAAAATTCGTGCATCAATAACACTTGACACCATAGTTATTAAATATCTATGGTCTCCCAAAGTGTAGTGTTCAATTTATATTTCTACTTCTAAGTAAACATAAAAATTATATATAAAGGAACCCGATTGAAAAAACTAAATGTATATGCTTGTTGATTTTTTATTTATCAAAGCAAAGATAACACAATCAAGGGGCTTCATCCTTGTCTCCAAAAGTATTTGAATATAACTACTTAAATACCTCTATAACAACTCACCACACACTACACTAACATATGATTAATGTCATTGTTGCATTATATATATAACTTGCAAATTTAGATTACAATGCATAAACAACTCATGCTTACTTGATAATTTTATTACTTACAAAACATATTCTAACAAATAGAAACTATTCAAAATGAAAGCCCATGTATTGTAATGTTACTTGTTTGCTTTAGGTCACTTTATGTGGATGTCACAAATGCATGGCATAGATAAAGGAACCCCATTCAAATAACGTAATGCATATGCTTGTTCATTTTTTTTATTTATTAAAGAAAAGAGAACACAATCAAGGGGTTCATCCTTGTCTCCAACAAGTATTTAAATATAACTCCTTAAATACCTCTATAATACCTCACCACTACACTATCATAACATATGTTTAAGGTTGGGGATGTCCCCACAGCGCAACGAATGTTGCGATCCCTGTTGATAGGGAGGTCTGGTGTTCGATTCTCTGCAGGTTTGGTTCGTTTGTGCACAATGTTCGATGGTTGTCGTTGTTGTTCACGAGAGTGTTGACCAGCTTTGATGTTTGACCGGATTCTTGGACTAAGCGTCGGTGTTGGTGGATGACTCTACGCTCTCTCTCTCTCCGATCGGTTCCTGCGAAAGGCCCAGGCTTGTGTGGATGCGGGAGACATAAGGTTGGCGGCAGGGGAGGTATAAGGATGTTTGACTGCCGTGGGAGACATAAGGGTCAATTGGTATTGTTTGGCACCGCTCATCATCGGAAGGCATAAGGTGGTCTACGATTGGAGAGATTAGGTGGTTCGTCGATGGAGTTCGTTCTTCGCGCAGGGGAGATATAAGGTGGGCGCGTTACTACCAATGGTGGCGGTTGTTGAACTATGAGTTATAAGGAGAATATGGAGCGATAAGGAGGGGAGTCGTAAGGATTCAATGAATGTTACAACATGAGTCAAATATGAGAGGCGGTAAGGCCTCAGGTTTAGACATTGAGATGCAATCACCTTGGGGATGGGTTTCCCTACTGTGACCCAACTGGTTCAAAGTCCCAGTCAAAAGCGATATTACCAATATAAAAAAAACATATGATTAAGGTTAACATTGCATTAAATATAAAACTTATCAATGTAGATTACAATGTATAAGCAAATCATGCTTATAATTTCATTATTTACAAAATATATTGTAACAAATAGACACTATTCAAAATGTAAGTCCATACCTTGTAATGTTACTAGTTTGTTTTATGTCACTATATGTGGATGTCATAAATACATGGCCTTGGTACTCAACTTGGCTCATTTGACAACCAAATCATCTTCAAACCTAAACATATCACTCATGTTTATGCCATCTACTACCTCGTAACAACACCAATCCATTTTGTTAGGGTTTTACACCCCTAGACTAGACCATTTGTATGGTCTAGTTTCAATTTGAATATCAAATCTCCTTAAATACCTCTATAATAACTCACCACTACACTATCATAACATATGATTAAGGTTAACATTGCATTAGATATAAAACTTACCAATGTATATTACAATGTATAAACAAATCATGCTTGATAATTTCATTATTTACAAACTATATTGTAACAAATAGACACTATTCAAAATGAAAGTCCATACCTTGTGATGTTACTAGTTTGTTATATGTCACTATATGTGGATGTCATAAATACATGGCCTTGGTACTCAACTTGGCTCATTTGACATCCAAATCATCTTCAAACCTAAACCTATCACTCATGTCTATGTCATCTACTACCTCGTAACAACACCAATCCATTTTGTTAGGGTTTTACACCCCTAGATTAGACCATTTGTATGGTGTTGTTCCAATTTGAATTTCAAATCTCCCACCTCCTGAGCCAACTCTTCCAAAACGATGTCATCCCAGGTTTAGAATTATGCATTTAGAGCTTGTATTTAAGGACAACATTCTTGATAAGTTATGATCGGCACTTTTTGAAACAGACATTTCAAAAGACACTCACAATTACAAGCATATTAGTCTTGATCTTAGTCACATCAATTGTAATAAAATTTGTATTTCTGCTTAACATATTCTCAATATTTAGCCATCTATAACAAACTGCTTAATGTACTTTTCAGCAATGCTTGTGAATGGTTACTAAAGATCTAATTCACACAAGAGATACATATAAGGACAAATTATCCAGCAAAACCATGAAAATCTAGTAAAAAAAAAAAAAATTTAAATGGTCACAATTAATCCATGTACCAATACCAAGTTTCTACTTTGTCTTCGATCACAAAATATAGATCACACAAACAAATCAAAATCGACTTCAAACTACAAATAAATTTTCTATCCCTATTCAATATTTTCTATATTTTGTCTCACAAATCCTTCGAATCTAAAATTATTTCAAGATCAGCTGTCATTAGATTCTAGTTTATTAAATTTTAAAAATTAAAAAAAAAACTACAAATTTTTATTGTTAAGTGCAGTTATATGTTCCTCCAAATACCAAAACAATATAACAACAAATATTATTGCACACTTGATTTATTTTTTCCGGTTTAGCTATATTATATTTGAAGTCTTCTCAACATATGACTTACATAAAAACAGTCAGAATCAATTGATCATTTCCAGTAATTTAAAAAATGTCCATGCTCAACTCACTCACATCAGTACTGTACTACCAACAAACCAACGATGCATCAAGAAATACTAAAAAATGGCGCCTTGAAAATGGTCTTCGGCTTTCATTATTTTATGCTTGTCTCAGAAGTTCAGAACAGAGCCTTTGCATGGCATTTTTTCATTGCAACTTCTATTATACGGGAAAATTCTAGCGTTTCGTAAATACCATTCTGCAATGTTATCAGCAATCTACTTTAAAATAATGAAAGCACACAGAAAGATTCTAATGAGCTCGATGCTTATTGCCAAATTTCTAACTACAAAATTTGAAGGTAGATAATTCCCAAATAGTGATTACAGGGCAAATGTTGAACCCGTCAATCTCAAGCAACAAATGATCTGCCTACCCCGCCAGTGCGAATACATGAACGCCGTGGCAATTTATGAAGGGAAGAAGAGTTGCCCAAGACAAAATAATTAGGAGTGTTTAGGAATTTTTTTCCAAAATGTTACGTTGCAATAATTGCAGCAATCTACCTGGCAATCATGCATGCAGTGAAAAAATTAGCCGTGAAAAAGCAGCATTGCCGTCCCAGCAAATAAACTCTGAAGGGTAGAAACGACAAGAGGAAATGACAGAAAACATCATCTCTAATTAACATCCACAAATGAGTGGATACTTATGCATTTTCCACTTTTGTCAGTAAACACTGAATCCCAAAAACAACGAACAGAATTCCACCAGAAATTGCAACCTGCTTGGCCAAAAGGCGACAAAGGAAACAATCAGTAAAATCTTAGCTGGAATTCTGCCAGGAGGAAAACGATACAGTGCAGATAATTTACCATCTTTTCAGATATACGAGATGCCAAACTCTTGCCACCAAACACGGCTGCAGTAGTACACAAAGCCTGCCCTCTGCAATGACAAAACATTTAAACATTATTCCTTCCGATTCATGTGCATAAGGGTTTTTAACTGGGCATTGTTCTAGAAACCTTTTGTAGATCCTACTTGTCTGTCACAATATATTACTCAGAATAACTACATCTACGACTGGATGAATTCAACACATTATGTTATGTGCAAACAGTTATTCTACATGTAAAACCCAAAGATAAGGAGATAAAGAACTGGTCTCTAAATTATCAGTTTAAAATCCAGTTTAACTTTTATATCCAGGAAGATACATACAAAATACCACCGAGAACTACACCAAATGGATTTATATCTGCAGCCAGTCCTATAGTAGCAATCTGCAAAGTGATATGAATGTAATAGATTATCAGTTCCAACTGAATCCACATCAACATAATAACATTCAATAGAAAATTCTCTTTCCAATGTCAATCCAATGAAAGGCATTGCGTACCTGGCTCTTATCACCCCACTCTCCAAAAAATGTTAGGGAAAATGCCTGCAAAGTGAGATAGAAACCTTCACCATGAAAAACGGTAATTCTTTTTAGGCACCTAAATTTATAAGTATGACATATTTGGTTATTTAATAATGTTTGGTCAAAACCAGATGACTTGCCTCCAGAAGGATTGGTGAAAAGAACTGAGTGAAGAATGGTCTCTGCTGTTTTTTCATATCATCTTCAACCTACTAACACAACCCAAATTGTTACTGAAAAAACAAGCTAACATGTCTTTCCGGAGGCAGAACCACTAACACAACCCGATTCCTTGTCAGAACCATGCAACAAACCCCTAAAACGCCAATGTTTCATATTTTCAATGCAATGCAAACAGGAGCTAGAATAAAATTTCCTGAAATCGCCATATGGCAAACAAGGCATTTAATTGCGAGGAGAAATTTATAAATTTCATATTTCAAATAATTTAGTTACTTGCATACCTTACTTCCTTTCATTGTTTCTTTATTAGAAGGGGCATTATCCTTCCAATCAGTGGACTGAAAAATGAACCCAAAGATAATTCTAGTCAAATTTATAAAATTAGCCTCAGCTGCATCATTTGAATTGAAAGCAACCTGGTACTTTACCAGCAACAAATTATATAAAAGTTAAAAGGATTGGTCAAACCACAGTAATTAATTCATAACTAACCAGCTTAGCTTCCACCTCAGCCAACTCTTCGGAGTCTCTGCAGGAGAAGAAGTGCCTTTATTCCATTCTCTAATTAATGTAGAATAGCAACAGGATAAAAAGAGAGTAAAAGCTAGGTAACTTGGGGAGATGTAAGATAAACACACCCTCCCTCTGTGATGCCTTCCCATAATGACCAAAATCCAAATGCAAAGAATAAAATTGTTGTGATAATGTGAGTCCATTTCCGAGATAACTGCATCATTTTTACAAAATGACAAATTTAGTTTATACAATATTAAAATATTAGAAAATACAAAATGAAATCTCAGAAAAATGCTTCTTCATACATAGTTTAAATAGATATTCAGGATTACAACATTCCAAGTTCTAACACAGAAAGATCCTTTTTCCCCCAAAAAAGTGGAAAATGGAAAGGGCAAGATAGAAACAAGAACCTGCAACATTTCATTATTCAATGTTGACTTGCACAAAAAATTTACAACCCAGATGATAAATTCCAAATCAAGCAAATTTGAATAACAATCTATACATTGTATAAAGGTTTCAAGATCACTGAGAGACAAATACCCATGCCTACCCTGTGTATTCCTGAAATTGAAGGGAAATTTCAGGCTATCCCTTCCTGCGTAAGGCCATTCAAGGGACATTCACATCAATGATACCCCTGCTGAATAGTGAACAGGTTGAAAGGTACTAAAACTAAAAGATTGGAAAAGAAGGATGAGACGTGGTGTCAATACTAGCACCACGCAAAGGCATGGGCAACCATCAATTGACTGAGAGTGGTGACAGAGAACAGCATGGGCCTCCCTCGTTCATTAAATGATTTAGAAACTTTCAAGCAAAGGCAGCTGGCGGAAGTAAATGCACAAAAATACTCATCTTTGACTGTGCCTTCTTGCTTATGCGCGGGGAGAGAAGTATTTTAATAGACATGGGAGAGCAGGAGAAAAATAGTTGAATGGTGCGGAGGAGAAATGAAATGAAATGAAGGAATTTTAATGACATCGACGAGACAACAGTCTAAGGGACCAAGCATCAAATCGTAGGCCATCTTCATGTTCTTCTCGATGTCATATCTTTGGTTATAGATCTTTATCAGGAAACCAACGGTTTTGCAAAGCCTTGCTTCTTCGAAAAGTTGGTTTAGACAGCCCTCCTTCAGGTTGTTCTCATACTGACCACGGATATCTTGGTAAGCAGCACATTCAAAGATAAAGTGCTATTCAGTTTCAACAACTCCTTTGTTACAGAAAGTAAATGTGTTGGCAAAATGGTCAGCGCTCCCCTCCGGATTTGTGACAAGGGACTAACCGCCTCCTATGGATTATCGAGCATTATTAGGTCAATCTTTTGGTGCAATGGCAACCACACTTGTAAAAAGTGGTATCAGAGATTGGTCATAGCTTCGAATCCCCTCAGATAACGCTGAGGGGGAGATTGTTGTCAAAATGGTCGGCGCTCCCCTCGGGATTCGTGACAAGGGACTAACCGCCTCTTGTAGATTCTATAAGTCTAGTGGTTGTATCTGGCATTATTAGGTCAATCTTTTGGTGCAACAGCAACCACACTTGTAACAACATGTTCTTTCTTCCCAAACCTCTTTGGGAACCATCCATCTACTTGTCTCACACCTTAGATGATGAGACCCGATTATTAGTTGTACCACTAACAATCTAGCCTTACCCTTAAATGTCACCCGTAAGTAGTTTTTTTTGTCATGATCCCAAGTGGGATTGAACTCTTTCACATAATGGGGCTTTTTTTCACCCCATTTGCTTTGTCCACATGGCAGCCCTGAAATTTTCTAACACAAGTTTTTTAATCTCTTCATTAGTATTTGGACATTTTTGGCAAGTCAAAGTCCCATTTACTCAACCACTCCTTGTTTTGTTTCATCCACATCTTCTTTCTACGGACTAGCCTCTCCCCAACAACCGACTTGGCCCAGCGGTGTTTATCCATAAAATTCATGTGAGGGTAAAAGGATGGTAGAAAGATGCCTCCAAAACGTAAAAGGCATAGAAAAACTGCAGGAGAGAAGGGTAGAAAGTAGGAAATGAAGAAAAGAAGGCAAAACTCAGGGCACAGTTTGCACAATAGATAAAAGAATATACAAAAAATTGGGGCTTTTCATCACATTTAGCAGATTACAAACAAGTTTTGAAAGGAACAATGGGCTCTCTGTAAAATTTGTGGTGAAAGGAAGATAAAGGCTTAGCTTCATTAACCCAGTGATCAGTGCCTTGGAAAATGGTCTTGGTAGTAGTTGATGGGTGCCCAAAGTTTTGTTTCTTGGTGTATGTCACTGTACACCAGAGCTATTATGTGGAGCTGAAGCAATTAAGAATCGCAAGGCCTTAGTTGTCCACTGATATGGTGGTGTTGAGGACAGATGACTGTGTGCGAAGATGAATTTTGTCTTCTTATGCTATCAACTCTAGAGAACTTAAACTGTGGAGATCCAAAAAGATAGTATGTGGCTCTGATATTGGAGTGAGCTTATATTATATTCCACGCGACCTTCAAATGACTCCAAAGAAGTTTTTGGGTAAAAGAGACAGATTGCTGCACCCTGTGGGGTGGCTTTTCTTGCAACACTGTCATGGGAAAAAGCTTGGCAAAGACGAGGATGCAGGGAAAGGAGGCAAGTAAATTTCAATGACCACGAGAAATATCTTTCACGTTGTTTTGAGAGCTAAGTATATACCTCCTTGCTGTTACTCTCCCAAAAAAATATTAAATTCTAAGGTATCCTCTCTACGCTTTGTGGAAGTTCTACTATCTCATATTTTATTGTCTTGTAATGTGTAATGGCTAAAAATTGTTTGTCAGAATGACTATGGGATTTTTCTTAATGCCCTTAGTTAGGAGATCTCACCCTACTTGGCATGTGTTTATTAATATTCCATCATAATATTGGTGGACACATCTTGAATGATTCATTTATATATAGAGAGTGAGGGAAGGCACATTGCATAATTATGCTTCATCTTGGTTTTACTTATACAAGAAGATATAATTGGTTGTAATATAATTCCAAGCGAGAATTAAATTATTCTTATTAGGAAAAAGAGTGGAATTGAGATATTATGGAATCACAAGTATGAGACTATTTGACAATTTGTTAATTATTTGTAATTGCATCTTTTATGTTGTGGGTATCTTCCTTTAAGCCCAAATAAACCTCCATCTTAGTAATAGTGTGAATAGTGAGATTTTGGTCAACAACATGATAAGTTGTGAAATTGACTCTAACTTTATTAAGAAATACCGTGAACATCACAATTTGTGTTCATTAATAAGGTGGCATAGAGTTTTACTTTGGATCTAAAGTTGCTTGAACCTCCTTATATTGTGTACTAGATATATGACTTAATACAAGATTCGGCATACAAATGCATAATAACATTAGGGACAATGACTTCACTATGTGGTATTAAAACAACCTATTATTAAACATATCTTAGTGTTACAAATTGATACTCTTAATTTAGTTCGGTTCAAACTAAAGGATAAGAGCTTTACCTAACTACATGACATTAATTGACCTCTTAAGTGCAATAACCTTGGCAGGGGAGCTATCATGGGAACTATTGAAAGGGTAGTATGATTTGTTGGATGATGGTATGTTTGTGTAGGAATGGTGACTAAGGCAAAGACACACCTAGGTTGTAAGACCTATGAGCTTTTAGACTTGGGTAATATTGAAAACAAATCTAGAATCACTATGCAATTAAACTAGTCAAAGAGGTGGCAATCCATTTCTTTTATAATCGACAGTCCATAGGATGCAATGATCCTAGGTTTCATCACCAACCATAGAGATTAATAAGGATAAATCCTAAAAAAGACATCTAATCAACAATAAAGCAACCTGACACTAAATCCCTTCTGCATTGTGATTTCACGTCTAAGTGAATGAACTAGAAAACTCTATCTACTAAGGTTTATGAAAAGGTAAGTTACCACTCAAGCTCATTGTAGTCATTAACCCAATTAGACTTTCGGGACTTCGCATAATTGTTGCATTGTGAATAATAAAGGTGGTGAAGTTTATTTTGAAATCTTGACATGCATGGATGGAAGTATTATAAAATAGGTTGATAGATTGCGAACTTGGTGTTATTATTTGGGGAAAAACATTAATGAAACCATGATTATGGGGAACTCGTGTGTAGGCTCTTTGAGAGACCTTGTGAGGAGAACTACTTGTAACTTTGATCCATTTGGAAGTGGGTACGTAGGCGGTCCTTGGGTGTAAGATGCCCCTGGGACCTCAAGTCTCTAGGGGAGGGTCTAGGGGGGATAACTCTAGGGATTGGAGTTATTTAGGAATAACTTGTTTGGCCTTTCCCCTTCTATAGGCTTTAGTGGAGGCCAAAATGGGTGTTAGAAGCTTATGAAAGAGTTAAGAATATCTTATAACTTGTATTAAACACATAATGTGCACCTCATCAGCAAACTAAAGAAGTGAATGGGTTGACTACCTTATAGTCGGTATTTGCATAAGAGTACATGTTGAGTTGAGGCCATCTTGTGTTGGTTCTATCTGATTGTTATGTGTTTACCCATAGGAACATGTCTAAAGACTCCTAGATCAGTCGATTGTGTTATACTTATCCATTTGTTCAAAACTATAAATCTTATTATGTATGAACCTTACAAGTGTCAACCATCGGGATATTTACAATGACAGGCAATTACGGACCATGCCAATGATCAATGTATGGGCTACTACAAGGGATTAGTAGGCGTTTGCCTAGTTCGCAGAGGTGAAGTTACCAGTGGCTACCCTGGCTATTTTACAGTAACAGTTCGTAGGTTGTCATTGAATTGTGTCAATGGCGAATGCCTAGAGCTACTATTGTATCTTTTGGATTAGCCAACATTCACCTAGTTCAAAGAGGTGAAGGATTGTTAGAGGCTATTCATGATATAATATGGTAACGATTGCATGAGTAGTTATGTCACCATGCGAGTAGCGATAATCGGAGATAACTATTGCATAGAGAGGGTTCAGTGGCAGTCATGTATAACATGGACGTGATCAATGTGAAGTGTTATCAGGGATTGTGAAGAAGATAGTTGACAATATCACTAAGGTTATTGTTGGCTATTTTTGCAACCATCAACCCATCACAGGTAACCGATCTGAGATATCTTCATCATGGGCTAAAACTTTGCGAAGGAAAACATGTGTATCTCAGCATTTGCAGCTAACACGTCATGTTATCCTCCTTACTAGTGGGCCCCATTCTATTACTATAAAGCTGGAGCATCTTCGCGATGATCAACGGTCCTTATTCTGTCGCGCTTGCACAATTATCTCAAACTACTCACTAGCGCTAAGCGTGTAGCCGCGCGGTCAACGAGTCAATGCCACGTCAGCATGTACACAATGGGCTAACATGTCATGTTTTTTGTTTCGACGTTTCTTTGCCAGCAACACAATTTGACTATTGGCATTTGTATGCTGAATCTTTCACATTGTTTTGAGAGCTAAGTATATACCTCCTTGATGTTACTCTCCCAAAATAATATTAATTTCTAAGGTATCCTCTCTACGCTTCGTGGAAGTTCTACTATCTCATATTTTATTGTCTCGTAATGTCTAATGGCTAAAAATTGTTTCAATCAGAATGAATATGGGATTTTTCTTAATGCCCTTAGTTAGGAGATCTCACCCTACTTGGCATGTGTTTATTAATATTCCATCGTAATATTAGTGGACACATCTTGAATGATTCATTTCTATATAGAGAGGGAGGGCAGGCACATTGCGTAATTATCTATGTTACCCGGGGACGCGTTTCCGGCCCTCGGCCTGGGGTTTCGGAAACGGGGACGGTTTCGGGGACGGGGGGACGGCAGGAAACGTTTCCCAGCCGTCCCCACCTAGGCAAAAAATTAGGAAACGCGTCCCCTAAAATGGGAAACGGTCAACGGGTTTCCGAAACCCGTTGACCGTCCCGGGGACGGTTTGAGGTTTCCCAAAATAATGTTGAAACAAAAAAACATTAAAAAAATAGTATTTTTTAATTTTGTTTAATTTTTGCCCATTCATGGGCCCACACCGGCGTCAAAATAATTAATAATAATTAAAATAAGTTATAAGTTTTAAAGTTTATAACATATGTATATAAGTTTATAATATTATATTTTATAAGTTTATAAGTTTTATAATATTATAAAACTTAAAAATTAGGGGCGGCTTTG
>MU223657.1:2451263-2474467 GCA_018584345.1 Thuja plicata
AGAATCACTATGCAATTAAACTAGTCAAAGAGGTGGCAATCCATTTCTTTTATAATCGACAGTCCATAGGATGCAATGATCCTAGGTTTCATCACCAACCATAGAGATTAATAAGGATAAATCCTAACAAAGACATCTAATCAACAATAAAGCAACCTGACACTAAATCCCTTGTGCATTGTGATTTCACATCTAAGTGAATGAACTAGAAACCTCTATCTACTAAGGTTTATGTAAAGGTAAATTACCACTCAAGCTCATTGTAGTCATTAACCCAATTAGACTTTCAGGACTTCGCATAATTGTTGCATTGTGAATAATAAAGGTGGTGAAGTTTATTTTGAAATCTTGACATGCATGGATGGAAGTATTATAGAATAGGTTGATAGATTGCGAACTTGGTGTTATTATTTGGGGAAAAACATTAATGAAACCATGATTATGGGAACTCGTGTGTAGGCTCTTTGAGAGACCTTGTGAGGAGAACTACATGTAACTTTGATCCATTTGGAAGTGGGTACGTAGGCGGTCCTTGGGTGTAAGATGTCCCTGAGACCTCAAGTCTCTAGGGGAGGGTCTAGGGGGGATAACTCTAGGGATTGGGGTTATTCCTAACTTGTTTGGCCTTTCCTCTTCTATAGGCTTTAGTAGAGGACAAAATGGGTGTTAGAAGGTTATGAAAGAGTTGAGAATATCTTATAACTTGTATTTAATACATAATGTGCTCCTCATCAGCAAACTAAAGTGAATGGGTTGACTACCTTATAGTCGGTATTTGCATAAGAGTACATGTTGAGTTGAGGTCATCTTGTGTTGGTTCTATCTGATTGTTATGTGTTTACCCAAAGGAACATGTCTAAAGACTCCTAGATCAGTCGATTGTGTTATACTTATCCATTTGTTCAATAAATCTTATTATGTATGACCCTTACAAGTGTCAACCATCGGGATATTTACAGTGACAAGCAATTACAGACCATGCCAATGATCAATGTATGGGCTATTGCAAGGGATTAGTAGGCGTTTGCCTATTTTGCAAAGGTGAAGTTGCCAATGGCTACACTGGCTATTTTACGAGAACAATTCGTAGGTTATCATTGAATTGTGTCAATGGCGAGTGCCTAGAGCTACTATTGTATCTTTTGGATTAGCCAACATTCACCTAGTTCAAAGAGGTGAAGGATTGTTAGAGGCTATTCATGATATGATATGGTAACGATTTCATGAGTAGTTATGTCACCATGCGAGTAGCAATAATCGGAGATAACTATTGCATAGAGAGGGTTCAGTGGCAGTCATGTATAACATGGACGTGATCAATGTGAAGTGTTATCAGGGATTGTGAAGAAGATAGTTGACTATCACTAAGGCTATTGTTGGCTATTTTTGCAACCATCAACCCATCACAGATAACCGATCTAAGATATCTTCATCATGGGCTAAAACTTTGCGAAGGAAAAAACGTGTTTCTCAGCATTTGCAGCTAACACATCATGTTATCCTCCTTACTAGTGGGCCAACCATCAGCCCATCACAGATAACCGATCTAAGATATCTTCATCATGGGCTAAAACTTTGCGAAGGAAAAAACGTGTTTCTCAGCATTTACAGCTAACACGTCATGTTATCCTCCTTACTAGTGGGCCCCATTCTATTACCATAAAGCTCGAGCATCTTCGCGATGATCAACGGTCCTTATTTTGTCGCGCTTGCACAATTATCTCAAAATTCTCACTAGCGCTAAGCGCGTAGCCACGCGGTCAACGAGTCAATGCCATGTCAGCATGTACATAGTGGGCTAACATGTCATGTTTGTCATTTCGACGTTTCTTTGCCAGCGACACAATTTGACTGTTGGCAGCCATGACACGGTACCAGGACTGAATATTCAATGTTGAGCGACTCTTTTGGCTCTGTAAACACGACACCAATGCATCCCCATTCTCATTTACTACTTGCAAGGTATGGATTGTCCCTTCCATCTGTCGTATGCATTCTTTTGGTCATTTTTTGCCATTTCATAATTAAGTTGCATACAGAGATCAGATTTTGATTTTCTTTTATTTCTTCTGCCTTCTGTAAATCCACTTTGGTTGGGGACTTCATGATGTAATCAGAGTTATGCTTGATCTATAAAGGCAATTTCTGTACATATTTTTTGGGTTGTTTTCCTCTGGTTCTCTTACAGTGGCTATGCCTTGCACTTGTAATTTTTGCCTTTGCCTGCATTAATAAAAATACTTGTTTTTACCTTCTCCCAATCTGATATATTGTGCAAATTTTCTTGCCTTGTATGGATTGTTTCTTTTATTTTTTTCCTAGTTTGTATGTTGTGTCTAATGTCCTCATGAATGTTGTATTGTGAAGATTATCCTTCCTTGCAGCATGCATATGAGTCTTTAGAGGCAATTAGAGTGAGACTTGTGTATGTTTGGGTGCTTTATTGGTGTCATGCGCAGTTATGGGCAGGGAGCAACAACGATTCTAATCTAGTGCATCACCCCCCTTTACTATCCTGAAATCCTTCTTCCCTTTTCCCTCAAAAATTGTAGTTTAGGTGCACCCTGATTGGAGGGAAGTCAGCCTTCTCTGCAGATTCAGCCTCACATGCACAAGATCCCACACTGGAGGTTGATTCAATGTTTCCTAAGGTTGCTTGGGGTCATACCCCAAGCATGAGTGCAAACTTTTGCGTTAACAGTTTTTGGCACGCCATGTGGGACAAAGATTCCGATTTGTTTAAAGACATCCCCTAGTGGGCCAATATAAATTTCACTCACTGAAAATTTGGGTGTTTTTCTCAGTGCCAGCAGCCTTTGGAGGCATTTCAATCAAACACCATGGCAACTCCAAGATAATCTTTTGGTTTCAAGTCTAGTGCTGGTAAGTAAAGATCAGGTTTGGTATTTCATGTTTTTTCAAGTTAAATGTCATGGAGGAGACTAATGAAGAGGAGAGATTTTGGGTTGAGCTAGAAGTTTTTTGCTCATCCATAGATTGCAAGCCCTCGTCTCCTACATGTAAAAGGCATGAGTTGCAGCTGCAACAAGTGGAGACACGTTACCATCCACACCATCAAAGTCATCCCCTATTGGCCATCAGGATTTGGAGGTTGCAGAGCACAACAGCGTGGTCAAGGTTGATTCCTTGGACCCAGCACCATCAAGAGGATGCCCCATAAGGCATCTAGCTCTGCATTAGATTTGCAAGTTGCCCCCAGTCATGCTTGTTTCAGAGCATGAAGGTGAGTATCACAAAGAGGAGCAAGTTTTCCTTGCTCAAAAAGACAATGTCCCATTGTTGGAGAGCTTCTTTGTTTTCAACATTGGGAGGGCAGTCTAGCAACATGTTGAATGCCTATCATGCTTGCTGCCCTGGGTGGTTTCCCATATGCAAGAAAGGAACAAGAAACTTGTTAGAAAGGGCAGCTACTTTAACAAGCCAGTTAATGGCTTTGTTTGACATTTTGTTTGTAAATATTTGTACATAGTAGGTGAGGTTACTTTGCTTTCCAAGAAGTGCACGAGCATGGGTTGTTTCCCTTCTGGAAATAGCAAGTTTTTATTTTTGTTGAGGTCGCAAAGGTTGCAGATTTCATGTTGTTACAGGTGGCTAACACGTCATATTTCAGCGCTAGTGACTCCATGCCCAATGGATTGCTTAAGGCCACTGATCCTATGCTTAGCAAGCAAGTATCCCCTCTAAGTCGCTAGAAATGTTAGCTATTTTTGCCACAATCAGCCCATCACAGATAATCAATCTGAGATATCTTCATCGTGGGTTAAAACTCTGCTAGGGCCAACACTTTGTGTTTCTCAGAATTTGCAGCTAACACGTCGTGTTATCCTCCTTACCGGTGGGCCCCATTCTATTACCATAAAGCTCAAGCATCTTCACGATGATCAATGGTCTTTACTCTATCGCGCTCGTGCGATTATCTCAAATTGCTCGCTAGCACTAAGCAAGTAGTCGCGCAATCAATGGGTCAATGCCACGTCAGCATGTACACAGTGGGCTAACATGTCGTGTTTTCTGTTTCGATGTTTCTTTGCCAGTGACACAATTTGACTGTTAGCGGCCACGACATAGTACTAGGACTGAATATTCAATGTTGAGCGACTCTTTTGGCTCTGTAAACACGACACCATTGCATCCCCATGCTCATTACTACTTGCAAGGTATGGATTGTCCCTTCCATCTGTCGGATGCATTCTTTTAGTCATTTTTTGTCATTTCATGAATCAAGTTGCATACAGAGATCAGATTTTGATATGATTTTATTTCTTTTGCCTTCTGTAACCTAACTCCACTTTGGTTGGGGTTCGAACTTCATGTTGTAATCAGAATTATGCCTGACGTATAAAGGCAATTCTTGTACATATTTTATGGGTTGTTCTCCTCTGGTTCTCTTGCAGTGGCTATGCCCTGCACTTGTAATTTTTGCCTTTTCCTTACATTAATAAAAATCCATGTTTTAACCTTATTCTCCCAATCTAATATATTGGGCAATTTTCTTGCCTTGTATGGATTGTTTTTTTTTGTTTTCCTGGTTTGTATGTTGTGTCTAATGTGCTCATGAATGTTGTATTGTGAAGATTATCCTTCCTTGCAACATCTCATTTGTTCTGACCTGCATATGAGTCTTTGGGGCAATTAGAGTGAGGCTTGTGTATGATAGGGTGTTGTATTGGTGTTATGTGCAGCTATGGGCAAGGAGCAACAACAGTTCTAATCTGGTATATTACCCCCCTTTACTTTGTTGCAATCCTTCTTCCCTTTTCCCTCAAAAGTTGTAGTTTAGGTGCACCTTGATTGGAGGGAAGGCAGCTTTCTCCGCAGATTCAGCCTCACATGCGCAAGGTCTCACACTTGGAGGTTGATTCAATGTTTCCCGAGGTCACTTGGGGGTCATACCCCAAGCATGGGTGTAAATTTTTGTGTAAACAGTTACCAAGTGGTATATGTCGGAAGCTACTTCTTCCTGGTTGGACAGACTTCTCTCCAGTGTCCTATAGGCAATTGATAAGTCAGAATCCACAGAGCTAGATTGGTTCACAAATTGTGAAAATCCTTGGGATTGAGGATGGACCCACAGTATAGTATGGAATGCACCAAATCCTCTTCCCGATTGTTTCATGGTATACTTGACCTTGTTGGATTGAAGATAGACCCCTGATGTAGTATGGGATGCACCAAATCCTCTTACCAAGTATCACTGGTACAAAAGACCAGGGAAAGGAATGGGACACATGGTGTAGCGACAATGCACCAACATTCCCTTTTGGGGATGCACTATGGACAATAGATAGTTAGCCATTGTATATGAGCTAGTCACTAGCTTATTTGTGATGTCTAAATGAGTTAGTCGCTATTGTTTTTGTGATGTCTGTATGAGCCTGTCAGTATTGTCCTTATGGTACATATGAGTCAGTCACTATTATCTTTGTGATATATGTTGGAGCTCAGCTTGTGTACCTGTGATGTATGCCAAAGCTAATCATATTGTGTACCTGTGATGTATGCCAAAGCTAATCAGCTTACATGTACCTATGATGCGTATGAGCTAGTCAGCTTGTGTACCTATGATGTGTATGAGCTATTCCTTTGTGTACATGTAATGAATGCTCGAGACAATCACTATGTGTGTGTGATATGTGATATGACCCCTGTGTGTATATGTAAGTTGGTAAAACTAATGATTGGTAATGATGGATATGGAACCAACATCTAATGGTAATGCATATCTTTAAGTGATCGGACTAAGTTAATAGATTCAGTTAATTAATAGTTAAGGTTTAAAGAGAGATCGGAGATCTCATCAAGATGAGAGAGTAAACTCCCTCTGAGTGCGAACTACGAAGTCTTTAACTTCCCACGAGAGGATACGTAGGCAAGGTCATCAAAAGTGAACCCTTGAGGTTTAGTCTGGGTCTAGGAACGAGCCTAATCATGGAAGCCCAGCACTATCAAGTGTAATCATACATTGTAATATTGAGTCATTGCCATGATGGTGAACATAGGAGTTTTAAAATCACCACTTCTAAAGTAAATGGAAGATGCCTGGTTGATTAAGTTCATGATCAATGTTTAAGTGAAAAAAAAATAGTTTAGGGGTGGTTTTTACAATTATGTCCGTAAATGCCTATGGGCATAAAGCACTGATAAATATATTCTGTCCAACCCAAAATTACACAACCCCCTCACATTAGAAAACCAAATATCTTCTCTACCACGAGTTGATTTTACAGAGCAGCAAACAAACAAGAAGACAAGAACAGCATCAAGGGGCAGTAAAGTTTTCTCTGAGAAGAAATTGAGCTTGGAAGAAGGTGCAGCAGCCTTGATTCAGTTGTGAGACCCTTGTTTTACATGTATGGAAATTGTTGGGAGAAACTGACACTAAATTAATCCTTGGACATTCATTTAGACTAATCTTGTTAGAATATTACTTATGAATCGATGTCAGCTTGATTTTGTCCTCTAGTAATTTTTCATTTATCCAGGATAATTATGGTTGAATTCATTTTTTGCAACAAAACAGTAAATGCACCCAAAGCTGCAAAACAATCCTCAAAACAAATTTGAAAACTATTGATTGCTACTCTATAATTTAGGACTGGGAATCTTAATACATGTATACTATTGGTAATCATAGTGGAGGATGCTTGGTGGCTAAATATCTCTGATGGTCACTGTCTTCAAGAATATAAAGAATAAAACAGCCACGTTCTAGTACATAGGCAAAAGGAGCACTGCAAGCTACTAATTCAATAAAAGTGTGTGCCAATGGATAAACATAAGGTCCCCAACATGCTTGAGGGAGGCTAGGGCATCCCCCATCACTAAAACTCTGGGTGGGGCATACCTTAGGCTAACACCACCAACATGGGCAGAGGTACCAGCATCCCAGATTTCTCTGCCATTTTGGGATGGTAAGTGACATCCTCACCACATTTCCCAATCCCCGGCCTAAGAGGAGGATGAATGCAACCATCACCATTTACTGCATGTGCCATATGCATGATGCCTGATATCAGTCATATCATATAGTAATAGGATAGGTGAATGGGAGGACATGGATCAGAATTCATTTGTACATTAACTTGTACTTCCTCTTCTAAATGGACAACTCATACACAAACATCTGTTTCATTCTCTAGTCACAAATTTTACGTTGGAAATTTTTTGTGTTTGATGCTTTACGTCATTTCAATGACTATGATATCTATGTGAGGGTTGTAATTTGTACCTAGTTTGAAGACTCCTCTTTAGTTACATTACATATGATGGCTTTTGTCTAAGAGTTGCCCTGCCCTATAATGAATTTCATTCTTGCTGGAATACATCCATTAACCAAGAGTGCTACTTAATACACCGCATATATTCTGAACAAATTCTTAAATCGATCTTTGCATGTTACAAAAGTCTGTTATAGAATTTTTTTCATCCTGGTCCATTTTTTTTCATATCAGAATATTTCGCCAGTGATGCAATACCATTTGTTTTGATCTAACCATCATATAACATGATAAGTAGTTTCTCACATATGAATTCTTTTTAGATTTGGCATCTTGTATGTGGGTATCGTACTGCGTCCAGATCCTTATTCCAACATATTACCCTTCATTAACATCTTTTTCTGGTAACCAATATCTGCCTATTGTGCCAAATATCATTGCTATACTGCCTTGGTTGTTAGTACCCACTACAGTGGCGGTTCACCTCAAATAATTTTCCATGTGCCCTCAACTATCTATGTAATCTATCTTTATAATGTTGGTAGTTTGAAACTTGACAGATTAACAATTAATATTAGTTCATTTTATTTCTTCACATTGTTCTAGTTCACTGACAATCCATAATTTTCAAATAAGCAAACAAATTAATTGCATTATCTAATCCAAGGAGTTGCAAGTATAGAAATATTTTAATATTTGCATGCATAATTAGGATACACATGCTATCTTCTCAATCAAAACATACAAGAACCAAATATCATTGAAAAATAATTGATCTTTCGTTGACATTTGTTGATTGAAAATTCCAGTAAAAACTTTACAAAACTGTTTCAATTTCCATTAGCTCTTTGCAAAGGCTCTAACCAAGATCATTCCTGACATTTTCTATAACTTCAGCTATCAAATATGTATTGGGTAGGATGATGATAGAAGATTCATTATAGGTCAAACAGGAAAAATCATCACTGACCAAACATTGGAAGCCAACAAATAAAGTAAGGTCAAATTCATGACCTTTATTTCTATGCTCATGCTAAAGATTTGAGGGAGAGCTTGCCAAATGGAACTCGAAAAGAAAAAAAAAGAAGACTTGATTACATTTATAAATCACAGGTTCTTGCACATTCTTCATCAAAGGAATAAATTTTTCATTAAGGATGGATGGGTATAATTTTCAATGGGACAATGACAAAACCACAATTACTTTGCATGCTGCTTACTACAATCTTACTACAACCTCAAGTTCTCAATGAAGATTTATCAAGGTTTGTCCAGCAGCAATATTCTAGGTGATATCATGAAGCGACCCTGTCCATCTTCACTAAGCAGGTTATGTGACATAAGATTGTAGTGCATACTCTCAGAGCCATCCTTCTTTTTAGTAATGAGTCTAATGACAAGTATGAATAAGGAATGTGAGGTTTTCAGCCAAACCCCTAAGATTTCTCTTACTGTAGAGGTGCTCTGAAAAATGGGATGCAGTAAAACATTGAAATCCTCCTTTCCCTGAGTACCAATTTCATGGAAGCATGTTCAACCAACCAGAACTTTGAAGTCCATAGTTCAAAATTTCAGTTCCCTAAACAGTGAATTAAATTCCCAGAATGATGTAATCTTTTTTGATACAGGACTATTTGCAAAATTCAATTTTTAAAGCATCAAACGAGCATGACATGGACCCAAAATAGTTTTCAATGTTTTCCACCATTTTCTAGACTTGGAATTATTCCCTTCAAGTTTTCAAGTGTTAATGTTAAGAGTGATGGCTATGTATTAATGGTATCTCAAAGAAGGTTGATTGTTAGTTGTTCAGCATAGACTAAAGCTTAAAAATCCAAAACACCTGAGCCCTTTGACCAGAGAGGTGTATCCTTGAGGAAAGGGGTCTGGCTTTATGGTGTGGAATTTTCAGATAGCTTGTTAATATTGCTACCATCCATTTGTTCTAATGTTTGAGGTCAATTTCTGCATTCTTTTAACAAAGATTAATATAGTATATAATGAATTCTAATTCTGATCACATCCTATTAGGTATTTTACTATTTAGGGAATAAGCCCATAAACCACAAACAGCATTACAGTATGAACATGAAACCTGATTCAAAATGTTAGGTCACTTTTATGGCCAAGAACAAGCCCAAGGGAAGTTGAAAAGACCTACTTAAAGAATTACTGGAAGAACACAGAGGCTGAGCAACCAGTGCATTACTATAGCTGCAGATTATTATCTGTACAGGCCCAATTTTGGTTTCACTGTTTGGTCAATTTATTATTTTATTTGGACTACAAGGAATTTGTTCTGAAAAAAATGCAGATGGTAGAGAGGTGTTGCTCAAGTCTGAAACAGAACAAGTGGCACAAGAAACAATAGGCTATGCTGCATTACCAGGATGGGCTGTTGTTTAGCCCTCGTTTTTAGAAATATGTTTGTGCTTAGTATACATTTCCATATAAGTAAATCACAAAATGTTTTTGTGTATATGTTTTATTTAGTAAATTGAGACAAACTAGATGCTAAGTCGGCTTGGAATTGATCAATATTTGTCCTACTAGTTAGGCATGGTGGAAGTGACCAATAATCCACACTTCATATAATACTGTATAGAGCCAAACGCCTAAGTGCCAAAGCACCCAGATGTGCACTTCGGATATCCTAGATTGGAGTCCTGTCTATACCATGCATTCAAAACCCTATCAGAGCGAAGCCAAATGAGGTTGAGTTGTGTGTAGCTTGAAGTTAAAAGTGGGGTAGGAGTTGGAAGATCAAACTAAACTTTATATAATCCCATATTGTACAGAACCAGCAATTCAAATGGCAGAGCAACTAAAGGTGCAACTGAGAGATTCTAGGATAGAATCCTTACTGTTATGTGCTTTCAACATGGCATCAAAGCCAACCTGAGAGAACTGAACCATTTGTCTCTCATAGGTAGCGATGGAAGGTCAGTCCACACTCCAGAATCCTCAAACCAGATCAGGCCACTAGCTCAAAGGGCAGAGCACCTAGAGATGCACCTGGAAGGGCCTAGGTTGAAGTCTTGGTTGGTCCATGCTCTCCATGACATAAGAGATGAACTACAAATATCAATGTATACTTGTAGCCTATAAGCTTCAAGAATGCAAGTCATTTGTATAATGTGTTTTACATTTGTAATTAATAAAATCTTTCTCATCTAAGATTTCATGATATCAAAATAGAAACGGGATGTGGAGTACTTTGGCAACATTTCTGGAGTGATACATGACTGATGCTTTGAACCATAATTTTTATCTTCTCCCAATAAATATTTTTGTCAATTTTTCATGCACATTTTGATTTCTATTTACAATGGGATTATGTTACCAACTCTGAAAATCCCATTATGCCTCATGGACTCTTGACCATTTTCTAAGACAAATTTGGCATAGACATTCATTCACTACATTATACAGATCAGTTCTACAACCAAAAGGCCCAAAAGCTGTGTGACACTCCAACATCCATGTAATACACCATCCAAATCTGGTGCACATACCTTCAAGATGTTAGATTGAGGTAGTTAAAAAGAATTGGCCCTTTCATGGCCATGAGAGGAAGTTGCAACATACAGTGTTTAAGTTTCAAAGAACCCAGTATTAGCCATTATGTTAGGCCTAGCGTTCATAAAAAATAAAATACTAAATGCAACCAAAGGTCTTGATCGATGGATAATGTCATGTTGATCATAACATGCGACATTGGGGCTTAATATTTTTAAGTCCATGCATTAGAAATACACGATATTATCAATGATTCAATACATGTAAAGAAGTGTAGGATATCCCAGACTATGTCATCTTTACTTGCTTAGCAATTAAAATGGTAAATAATTCTGCTTTTATGTGCCTATATTCATGATGCAGATCATGCAAGAACCAAAACCAAAATAATATATATTCCATAGATTCTGAACTCAAATAGGAAATGGCAAACTCAAACTTACCAAGTTTGGTGCAGCCCAGCCAAAAACTACAGAGATAATAGTCATAACCTGCATTGCAGAGAAACAATGAGTAATACTACAAAATAATTTCGCCAACAAGTCTCTGCTATGCTAAAGATCAGAAACCATGCTCAGATGGCATTAGTTACCATCAGTTGATAAACAGAGATAACTAGCTTGCAAAACTAAATGAGACAAAATAACTGCACTTACAGTGAGAGCAGCCAGGCATCCAGATAAAACCAATCTTCTTGAATGCCGCATTGCCATGATCTTTATTGAATACATAATAATAGAAAATGTAAGCTCAAATATAGAAAACTCTCACCTATTCTATTTAGATTTGTATTTTTCTATGATGTGAGCGGGTTGAACAAATCCATTGTCAGAAAAAATTCAAAGATCCATACACATCTCGTAGATTTGAACAAGCATTGATTGAACATTAACCATATCCTAAGATCGCAAACAATGCAAGAGATTATTAGCAAACGCATTTTAGATAAATATACAAATTACTAATAAGCAGCAGTAAACAACCAGGCTAGTTTATGGATCCAAGCTCAGTTATCGGGTGCGTCCAGGTAGCCCAAGAATCCGGGTGTGGATGCATCCTGGTGCGGATGCACATGGGCACGCACAGGGAGCGTAAAATCTCCCTCTGGATGCTCTCTGATGCGCAGAGCGTAAAATATCCATGTGTGTGCTCTGAGATGTGTAGGGATGTGCATCAGAGAGCACCCACAGGGGGATTTTACACTCCCCATGCATGCCCGTGCGCATCCGAATGCACCCAGATGCCCAACAACCAAAAAAACATAAAAAAAAAATTTAAAAGTGAACTTTTTCAATTAAAACATGTGTTTAAAAGTGTTTTTTATTACTACTTTTTTCTGCTAAACCCTAAAGCAGCCCTAAAAGAGGCCATTCATTGTTTTAACATACCATTTTGTTTGTTATTTTGTTCTCTTCTCATTTGGTCTCCATTTTGGCATTTCGAAGGGCAGATGATTATTTTCAAAGAGGATCGTTCGTGGGGCGCCAGACAGCTTCCACAAAGGAGATCTAAGCATCTAAGGTAAGCATTTGACCCTATTCTTGATTCTTTTAATGAATTTATTTTAGATTTTGATGAAAATTTTCAAATTTGGGATGAAATTTTCCAAAAAAAATCTAAATTTTTTTTTAATAAATAAAGAAACAAGTTTAGCTCTCTGTTTTAATGTTTTTATATCTTTTTTTACACTTGTATGCTTGTATTTCTTAGTTTTTTTCTAATTTAAATTTAATTAATTTCTTATAATTGCAAGAATGGACGGTAGTGAAAGCTCAGTGGGTGGGGAAGGAACCGATAAATTCAAAATTGATATAGCATCTCCTTTATGGAGACATCCCGCACGAATTTCACAGGTTCCTTGAGGTGGGGCATATATTTGGAAGTGTAATTATTGTGATACTAAACCAAAAAATAGCTCATATTCTCGAGTTTAACTTCACTTTATGGGCCCTGCTGGTAAAGGGATGGAAATGTACAAAGGCCCAGATAAGAAGGGGTTGTCTCCTGCACAAATAACAAGATTTGAAAAAGAACAAGAGGTTGGTAGATTAGTTCAAAGATCAAAACAAACTTCTTATACTGGTGGATCCGGAAAAAAAATGTATTTACCCACTGAATTAATTGCAACCTCCAAACATCCATTCTTGCCTATATCGAAAGTGGAAGATGAAGAAGTACAAATTACCACCCGCAAAAGAGGTCCATTGGACAAGGCATTTAAAATGGAGGCAAGAGACATTGTTGAACAAAAAATTGGACATTGTCTCTATGTTCATGATCTTCCTTTCAACTCGGTGAGATCACCATATCGGAAGGAAATGGTGTTGGCAATCAATAGTGCACCGGCCGGTTTCACAAGTCCTGGATACGAAAAGGTGTGTACCACCTTGTTGCAAAGAGAGAGGAATGCTATAGAGACCTCCCTTCAACCAATTAGAGATTCTTGGATTGGTTCGGGTGTTTCTATTATTTCCAATGGATAGAAAGATACCAAAAAACGTCCATTGATTAATGTTACTGCAGTGTCCCCCAAAGGGGCAATGTTTTTTAGGGCAATTGATTGTGAAGGGGAAGTGAAAGATGCACAGTTAATTTCCAAAATCCTCATTGAGTCCATAGAGATGGTGGGTAGTGAGAATGTGATCCAGGTAATCACAGACAATGCAAAAATTTGTAGGGGTGCAGGTGCTTTGGTTGAGGGCTGATATGAGCACATTTTTTGGACACCATGCACCACTCACTCAACTTGGTGATCCAAAAATTGGCACTCAAATAGAGTGGGTGAAACAAATATATGAAGAGGGGGAGGAGATCCAGATGTTTGTGACAAACCACCAAATGTCACAATCAATATTCAAAATTTCTCGAAATTGGAGTTGTTGAAGGCAATTACTAAATTTAATTTATTTATTTAATTTTAATAAATTTTATGTCATGTTCAATTATCAAATTGTATATAAACTTGCTTAATATTTATTGACATATTGTTATTAACTTACTTAGGTTGTTGAGACCCGATTTGCATCTCATACTATTGTTATGAGACAACTTCTCAAGGTGCAAGAGGCATTGAAGCAAATGGTTATTTCCAACCAATGGGGTGTATGAAAGGCTTCACATTCAGAGAGGATGCAAAAGGTCAAGTCATTGGTCTTGGATGACATTTGGTGGGCTCGTGTGCAATATGTATTGGAATTCACCAAGCTTATCATGACTATGCTCCAATTTGTCAATACAGATGCACCTTGTTTGGGTGATGTCTATGATGGCATGGACACAATGGTAGAGAAGGTAAAAATTGAAATACAAAAACATGAGAATGACGCCTTGGAATGTGAAACCTTATGCAATAAGGTGGAATCAATCATTCATCATCATTGGGAAAAGATGACCACCCCATTGCACCTCCTTGCATATGCCCTATCTCTGATGTACTATAGCAAGAAATTACTTTCTATGCCAGGGAGATTAGCACCATATAGAGATGAAGAAGTTGCTAATGGGTACAAGCGAACATTTGATAGAATCTTCCCAGATGAAGAAGTGCAGAAACAAGTTAGGACAGAATTTGGCTTGTTTGCCTCAGGAAGAAGTCATACTCCAACAACTATTAATGACCAATACGAAATGGAAGCTATCACATGGCGGTACCTCCATGGTCAACCATTTATGTTCCTCCAACCTCTTGCAATCAAGATCCTCTCACAAGTAAGTTTTTTTTTTTTTTTTACCACTTGTATTCTACAAGTTAGTACTTAACGTTCTTTAATTTACTTTGCATTTTTATTTTTAATTATGTGAAAACTATCCAACTTGCAAGTTCTTCTGTCACTGAATGGAATTGGAGTACATACTCCATTATCCACTCAGTAAAGCGTAACCGGTTGCGTTCAAAGAAAGGTGAAGACTTGGTTTATATTCATACCAACTTCCGTCTTCTGTCATGTAAGAATCTAAACTACAAGGATGGGGCAGCGAAGCTTTGGGATGTAACCCCTGAGTGTGCCAACTTGGATGCAACCGTTGAGGATCTTACTAGACTCACTACAACTTATGATAATGATGATTACATCCCGACACATGGTGCATCTAGTGCAAGTGGAACCGCTTTAGGTTCAAATGATCCTGAACTTGCAAGAGCTGAAGCTGAAGATGAAAATGAAGATGAAGATGATTTTTTTGATAACCCTTATGATTTTGATTGATGAATCATCAACTACATATTGTAATTGTAACGATTTTCTGATTTTCATTGGAATCGTGAACATAGACATATATGATATGGCTTATTTGAATATTTGTGAACTATCAATTGGCATTTAATATTTATCTTTGGCATTTGGCATAGATCAATGATGAAGTATCATACTAACAAATGATTTAATTTTGTATATTTCTTGCATTTTCTTTTGTGTGTGTATATATATATATAAGACACCCAAAACCCCAAAATAAAATTCACATATCCGCATACCGGGTTCTCGTGCCCGCATCCGCATCCGGATTCAAACCGGTAACTTAGGATTCAAGGCATGTTATTGAATGACATTGATACAAAGCCCAACAAGCAACACATCTAAAATGTTAACCCTAATAGCACCAGCCTATTATTTTTAAAAGATAGCAAAGAATGCACATAGCACTTTGGCATGTCAAAATCTCACAGAAGCATAAATTGTTTTGGGAATAAATCGGCAAATCAGAGGAGTGGGATATTTTGAAAAAATCAGGAAAAAATGGGGAAAAATCGGATTTACAAAAAAAGGGGAAAAATTGAAGAACAGTCAATAACTACTTTTTTAAAATTAAAGGACATTTCCATAGCATAGATGATAAAGCTTAGATGATAAAGGACTTATATAAATAATAATTCAAAGCACTTGCACAACCTCCTGATATATTTTTAACTTGGAGAACTCAAAGTTTTAACATTGATTTTGTCTGTATAAATTTCAATCAAGCTATGACTTGAAGTAGCACCAAATGATGTGGGTTTTCTTATTTTTCAAAATCAAAATGAAGCTTTCTTCACAAAATATTGTCAATAAAAGAAAATCTCTATATTCATACAAGTAGAATTCATTTTCTAGAATTCTCTCAAGTTCCTTTTATTATATATACTCAACACACAATTATATACAAAATTTGCATGATATACACGTGTAAAGTGATATATACACATGTATTTACCAAAACAACTTTATAATAGTTGAACTTAGAGACTGAATTGCATGAATTATTTAATTTAATTTTGAGTAGAGTTTTAAATATCTAGTGATTTGATTAATTGTAAGAACTTATGTCATGATTGACAAGCCTAAAATAATTATCATGATTATTGTAGGGTTCTTGTTTTCTCCAAAATAAATACAAACCGTTGTTACCTTGCTCTTTTAGATCATACGCAACAAATAAATAAGGCATCTTTGTTACGGTCTTCCTTTGTTGCTCTTTTAGATCATATCGCAACAAATAAATAAGGCAGCTTTGTTACAGCCTTCTTTTGTTTCATATTGCAACAATTTAAATATTTGAAATTTATACAAACAAATCAATGATAAAAAAGAAAAAGTATCAATCAAGCTATACAATATATTCAGTGTAGAAAGAGAGGTGAATTTATTGTGTATAAATGCAATTTTTTCCCATTTTTTGCTTATACGCTATTAATATATATTAATAGTCAATAATAATTTAAATTTTGAAACTATATAATATTATTTATAAACTATAGGGGTTCATTGCTTTCCCATTAAAGTGCCATCTATAATAGTGCATAATAGTTATAATTTTCAAATTAGTGTATAATACTAATTATATATTTGATCTCATCAGAATCCATGAGACGAGGCGTGCAGAGAGCTTGGGTCATATTGAAACCGCGATTCAGAACAAATTCATTAGCTGCTTCGACACTATCTCACATGCCCCCCACAATTTAGGATGATTGAAGCCCTTTCAAATTTTGTTGATGACCACCATTGCTCCTATTCCTCTATTTTGGGTTTTCCAAAGGTCGGAAAGAAAACTAAAGGTACAAAATTACAAAAAAAAATTGCGCTGATTGCACATTGACTTTGATTTCGTCCTGGAATCAACCGTATTTCTGAGTGATTCGTCAATTTCGTGAGTTTTTTGTAGGGTGTCAGGTTTTTGAAATGATTTTTTACATTTTTTTGTCATTTTTAAGGATTTTAATATGATTTTAAAGCGCTTCAAATGCAAAAAGGTCAATGAAAATCGGGTCAACGAATGGTCGATGATTTTTTCATGAATCGGGATTTTATTCAGAATTAATCGGGTATAATCGGGATTTTTCGCAAATTTCTGCTTCTATGTGTCAGATACAATCATTATAATTCATGATCCATGATAACTAAGTTGATTCAGATACAGAAGCCCATAAGAATGTTCAGTAGGTTGATACTAGAATAAATTAGTGACATTGCAGGAACTTCTGATGGTTATATTTAAAGGTCTAAATTTTCAACCATAATAATGAACTTGTATGATACCCCATTAAAGGGTTAAGACTAAAAAGGGATATATCAAAACCAAAATGTCAATCCCACCATTAGAGTTTGCAGAAGTGAAGATGGTACCTTGAAGACGAATCTGAGAGCGGCCAAAGTAACAAGTCTAATTCAGGTTCAGAATGGGGGACTCTTGGAAGTGGTGAAGATGGTACCTTGAAGACGAATCTGAGAGCGGCCAAAGTGACAAGTCTAATTCAGGTTCAGAATGGGGGACTCTTGGAAGTGGCTTCTTTCTTCATCCCCCGTGACACTAACAAGGAAGCACACGTTATGAAACTCGTTGAAGTTCTTAAACCAGCTTCTGTCCTAGATATGGAAGAAGATTCAATGCTAATAATTGATGTAATACTGAAAGGATCAACCCTTTGTTCAAACCAACAGCATCCTAAAAGATATTAGAGCTCTAGTTCTAAAGTTTGCAAAGGTGAGATTTCACAATTGTTTAAAAGATATAAATATACCAGCTGACCACCTGTAAAATATTGAATTGAACCAAATTCTGTTAGAAAATTTATGGTCACATCCTTCAAGACTGGTCAGAAGTTCTTAACTCCTGATTAATCTAGTAAAAGATGCATTAGCTGTGAAAAAGTTGATGTGACAGGCCTATGTTTTCATTAGGTATTCTAGCTCCTAAAGTTTCCTTTATGTCTATGTTACTGGATCCATTGGCTAAGCTGCCAGCTCAGGGTCCAGTTCTTACCAGATTCCAGATTCAGTTTGGGTGCGGCAACGATTCATTCAAAATGTTTCTTTTGCTTCAGTCCTTATATTATAATATGTATATATTATATTAAATATAATATATTTATTATTTATATATTATTATATAAATATTTCTTAAAGAATCCATGAACCAGATCTACGAAGCTGATCCAGGATCCACACCAGAACCGGCAACTTAGTTTTATGTGAAACGGAAATTCACATTTTATCATTAAATTTCCCTTCAAGAGAGTAAGAAATATATAAATTTGTAATTTGACAAGTTTTCACCTGCTTTTTGACCATCTACTTTTCACATTCTTTGAATTTAAATTTCATTTTCATTAATTTATCCAAGGAAAAAGAATCAAAACTGAATGGTTGACTGAGGTTTTAATAACTTACTTCAATCAAAAACTGCTTGAAAGCATCAGCATTATTTATGAATTGAACTTCATTATAGTAATGTCCTGTTGTTTTCTCAATCAGATCTTGTGTATCCATTATAACATCAACAGTATCACTATGTGCAGCTTCCATCTTATTAATACCTTGATCGAGCAAGTCAATTCTCAATTTTATAAGCTCTATCCATTCTTCTAACAAAGAAGTATCGGGTCTGTCCAAAAAGCCTTCATTGAATGATATAGATAAATGGAGCTTTAACATGGCCTTGATTTGCAGAAGGAGATCTCGTTGTGTTTGGAACTCCTCCTTGAATTTGTTCAATAAAATCTTATATCAGATCAGGATCCTTCTTAGATCTATCATGTAAGCCCATGGCTTCATCAATGATCTTTGATTCAATGCAAAAAAATCACTCAGCCATTGTTTGGTGGCACTTGAAATGTATTTCATCTCCTCTATAACTGAAGCATCTCCCTGAGAATTGTAGCTAGAGTAGCAATGGTCATTAGAGAACCGTAGAGGACCAACCAAATGTTTGATGTAGAACTTCAAATGCTTCACTTGTTCTTTTGGCACTTGTTTGGTTTTATGCTCCTTGTCCATCCTAGAAACAACAGAAGCAACAATTGTCTGCATGTCTTTAATTTCAGCATCCCTTATTTATTTTCCCAAAGTGACATTGAGATTTGATACTTAGATTGTAACAATTCTCTTTCATCTTTATCCACTATGGGAGTTGCAAGCTCAGCGATTCTTGAACCCTGTGCATCTGTACAAATGAAAGATATGACCTTACGCTTCTTAAGAGGATATGGTTTATCAATCATACAAGAAATAAATGAAAAACCATCAGACAATGGTTTTACAACCTTTTTTCTCTTTTCAATTCTAATATCTAACCAAGTAGGAACTATGACCAAGATGGAATCGTCCTGCTGAGAAGTCTCTCCTTGACCTAAATCTCCTTGAATCATTTGTTCAACATCTTCCATGGGTTGTTCTTCATTTTTCATTGATTCTCCCTTTTGTTCCATCTCATTCTCCACATTTCACAATATTTGTTTATCACCCAACATCACCGTTCTCCATTATTTTTCTTTGCCCCTTCTTCACTTTGCCCTATCTGCCCTTCACCTTGTTCTATCTATTCTTCATCCTTTACAAGTGGACAAGATCTATTCTTCATCCTTTACATGTGGACAAGATACACATATAGATTGGGAGTAGGTCCTCTGTGAGGATAGAGTGGGCAATGACTCTTTGGAAACAGAATTTTCAAGAATTTGCTCTCTTGCAAGTGAGGTTTGTAGATCGGTTAACTCTTACTAGGGACTAAGATGTGCAAGAAAAAGAGAAGTTTCATCGTGCAAAGGAGAGACAAGAGAAGGATGCAAAGGAGAGGAAAATATTTGAATAGGACAGTGAAGGGAAATCAAGGGAGATGTTTGTACAAGGGTTTGCAAATCAAACTGAACAAGTGATTAGATTGGAACTTGCCTTGGTGAAGTGGTAGGAATTTCATTAGCTATTACTTCTGCATGTACAGCTCCAGAAGAATCTCCAACCCTGAATTTATATTTTGGAGTGCTTTTCCTATTGAGTGTTTGTTCTTCAATTCATTCTGCCAATTCTAAATCCACAATGTTGATTTTACTACATCTTTCTTTTTAATCTCAGCTCTTGCCTTCATCTTAGGAAATCCCTTTGAAGTCTAACCATTCTTGTTGTCATCTTAGTCACAAGTTACAATTCTTTCATTTTCATGTCTAGCCATGCTAGACTGTTATCAATGGCATTTGTGCTTAAAGCATCCAATGAATTTTCTCTATCCTGAGATCTATATACAAGTGGAATAAGTAAGTTGAAAACACTTATTTTATTATAGGTACTACTTAAAATATTTCCATCACCTAATATTTCATCAGGCACGCTAGCAATTCCACATGCTTTAATCTGAAAAACACTTAATATGGAGTAGCTCTTCTTTCAAACTGCATATTCATCGTCACAATCTATCCAGAAGTTTTCTAAGTTGTATTTGTGTTTGTAGATAGAGCTAACAAATTTCTCTATGTTCTCGATGGGATCAAAGGAAGATTTTCATCATGAATTTATAGATTCAGCTTATCTTAGATAACTCATCATCTAATCCTTTGGCATGCAATAAGTACAAACAATGTATATGATAAGTTGATAGTGATAGGAAATATTACACCAGTTCTATGTTTTCCAAACCAAATCTCGTGCACTTCACAAAAGTGCTTCGTCAGCTCAAGTAGAATGATTTTATCACATACATATTTTGATAACATATATGGGACACCTTTAAATCCCGTGAGCCTAATATACGTGAATGTAGGAAATTGGATGAACCAGTTACCCACTCCACAATTGGGGTAATAGCTTCTACGGAGACATTTATTGTAATGGGTTTGAGGCCACGGTCTAATCTGATCTATTAGCTAAATTCAGATCTGAAAGGTAAAAGAATAACCATCTAATTAGTGTCAATTTTAACCTTGTAGCGGGATTTTGGCTTATCTGAGTTTGAAATCAGACTTTCTTATATTGATGACTGTTATGTGCAGCTAAATAGCAAGCAAGGGGAAAGCAATGCTTCCTTGTGACAAAAGAACAACAAAGATGATGCATTTAAGAAACAATTTATTTCCAAGATTATGGTAAATGCCACTTCATTGCTAATAAAGATAGAACTAAGATTCTGCATGAAGCATTCTATTTTATTCCCAAGCTTGTAATCAAAATACCTAACTGATCGGATGTTTCGCTTGAACCATCCGATCAAAATACCAAGCACAAACTAGAAAATTCGTCAGCAGAAGAAAAAGCATTTAAAAAGTTGTCAAATTGGGAAATGATACTCTGTCACATATAAACAGTACCTAATAGGCTAATTCAATGAAAACTGATGTACTTCCAGGATCAAGCTAGAAACAATCTCCAAATACAAGTTCCATTGAACCATCCAGGCAAACGAAAAATATACACAAAAAGTTGTATTCCTTAATTTATTAACTTTAAGTGTTTTTCTTGCCCTACTAGAGGATCAAATCAAAACAGTAAAAGGATAAGAAAACGGATATCCAAACCATAAATGCAGAATCCAGAATTGACATAAAGGAAAGATAGCATGCACGATAACAATCAAATTTTAAAATGGGCAGTACAACAGAAGATCCAACCAAGCACTGTTAACTAATCTATTCTTGAAACTTCTACAGTGTCCAGCACCAAACAATTGCAATTGCTCTATAAAACAATATTGAGCTCATGCGTACAGTCTAACACTTGAAACAAAAACTTTCCTACTAACCACCAATTAAGTTTTAGACTTACAGCAGCCACGAAAAAGGTCTTGTCCCCTATCTCTGAAAGAATTGTCATTGCAAGAGACTTTGTAAATGCCTGCAGATAACCAATATGCAGGCCCAACATAGTTAGGTTCTTATACACAAATAAAAAAATGTGGAAGCGGAATTTTAGAACTTTGTCGCAGAAATAGATTGAACACAGCAGCCAACTATACAACCGTGTTGTAGTTTCGATTAGGCCAAGGGTATCATAAATGAATGATTGAATTTTTATTGGGAACTAATCTGAACATCACATCACAAGCACACCCAAAAAGAAAAAGAGGATTTTCCTCAATATTTTTCCCGACAAAATTGGTGCCTTCATTGACATACTGATACGAATAAAACCTACAAATTAAAATAATTTTCACGCAAGAAAAAGAAGGCATTCCTGTGCATACCTCCATTAATGAGGCACCCATAACTGCCTCTGCTATGCAACACTCCACAGGTCACTTATCTCCTAGCTCTGTTACCGATGAGTCAATCTGATCACTCAACCACAGAAACACATGCGACCCAAAGGATTTCAAAAATTTAAAAACTTAAATTCGGCCAAAAGATCAGATGGTTTACCAGAATGTCCTCAAAGTAGACGAATTTTAAGTTAAATTCCACCAAACGATCAGTTAGGTTGTCAAAATTTCTTCGCAACCGACGATTTTCAAATCCGTTGTAAGCTTTTGCTCGTCTGAAATCAAATTACATCGGTGCAATGAATCTCAACAACATCCTTGCGTGAATGTTACAATATAAATTAATTAGGCGAGTAAAAGTCAGCATCTGGATTAGCGTTATTAATTAGGCGAGCAAACATCAGAATCTGGATTAGCGTGCCCACATGCCTTGCGTTTAATATTGTAAGATGTCTTCTTTACTATAATAATTATAATAATAATAATAATCATGCAATCATTTGACCATTTCTTCCACTCGCTGATATCGTTAAATCCTTTAAAACGGATCTTTTTTATTTTGAAATATTCCAAAAGTCTTAAGATTATTATTACTAGCAATCGCACCTTAAGGTGCAATGGGTACGCCGAAGAGATATTGAAGGTCAATTAGGAGAAAATGTTGGTATTTTCTTTTGCATATATTAGTGAAACTAATAAGGTCAGTTGGCATACTATTTAGTGAATAATGGCTGTGCAAGATAGGTATAAATAGAGAAGAGATAGATAGACAAATAAATTAGAAAACCTTCATAATGTTAACCATGAACGTTATTAGAAACATTAAACCATAATTCTAACCATAATCATAATTCTAAACAAGATCATAACCCAACCTATAAACACAACCCTCAAGGTAATCACGGCATAAACCTAAAGAGTATCCAAACCATAATCATAATTAAAACCCTAACTTTAACCATGAAACTAACCATATTCCTAAATCCAACCTCAATCCTAACGTGAACT
>MU223657.1:2477547-2498761 GCA_018584345.1 Thuja plicata
TAGTCATTTGTATAAGTCCTTTAACAAGGTGACATTCAGGTGGAATGTTCTAAGTCCTCTAACAAGGTGACATTCAGGTGGAATGTTCTAAGTCCTCTAACAAGGCCACTTTTGACAGGGTGATTAAATCCTTTAACTAGGTCACACCTAACAGTGTGTTATTGTAACCTTTAACAGGGTTGGCTCCTCATAGAGCTCACTTCAGAAGAGTGAAAACTTGGTAGCATGTTAATGGTGGTTTTTCCCATATTGGGTTTCCGTGTTAAATACTTGTGTCAACTTGTGTGAATGCTTATGGTTTGTTTTACTATTATGTTTCTACAAGCAATTTCATTAGACAGTAAACTGCATGATTAAAGTTGTTGACATATGTTACTGCTGCCGAGTAGATCTGAAATACAGAAAAGTTTTATTTGCTACATTTAGACCTGAGGATAACTGATTCACCCCTCCCCTCTCAGTTATTCTGAAATCATTCTAACAGAGCTACATCCACCAAATAGAGCTTCCAATATTATTATTCATTAATTTTAACTGATTACAACCAGCGATCCCTTGCAGCTCAATATCGCTGCAAATGCTACAATACTTCTTCACTCTCACAAGCCATAACCCTAACCCCATTTTTATTATAGAAAAAACCCTAACCCTAAAACTTTCTTGACAGGTCAACCTAGGGAAATGCTTGACGAGTCAACCTAGGGAAATGGTTGACGAGTCAACCCAAAAAAAATGCTTGACGAGTTAACAAAAAAAATTAGGTCATTGCCCTGAACCCCATGCATTGCAAAAAAGTGTATAGCACTTGCCTGATCAATCACCACAAACCAACAATCTAACACTTGGAGATTGATTAGGCTCCACACTAAACACTAACAAATATTCTACAGGTGTTCTCTATCATATCGACTACCAAGTCTGACTTTATGGTCTTCTTATTAGGAAGTGCCATGTAGTCTTCCATAATAAGCATGGGTATCCTATTCTAGTAAGCGTATTCCATAGGAATTTTTGTTTTATTTCAGCCTCCTTGGTAATCATATTCATAATGTGATTGGGAATATTATCAACTTTGTGCCATCACCTAAGACCATCCATGTCAAGCCTTAGTGTCGTGATTGCATCCACAATTGTGTTCCCTTCTTGATAAGAATGTCTGATAAAAAATATATCCATCCCCTTAAGGAGCCCTTTGATGTCAATTATAATGCCCTCAATAGACCATCTTGACTTAGTTTCACCTTTTACAACATTGATAATATATGGTGAATCCTCTTCAATCTCTAGAGACCTTATACCCATTAATAGGGCAAATTGAATACCCCCAAAGAATAGTCATTCCCCCAGCTTGATTATTGGTGTTTTCCTTCATGTTACTGTTATGCCAAAACCAAACCACCATCTTGTGTTTTGATTATACCTCCAACAGCAGACCTATTATCCCGGGTGGTGCCATCAAAATTTAATATAAATCGCCCAGGAGGTGGGGTTGTCCATTTTGTTCTTTGTCTGTTGAGGATCTTGGAGTTTTCTAAAGCTGCATAATCACCAGGGAGTGCCCAGTTATTAGCCACTTTCTTTCATAGGGGGTAGGGAGAGATTGCAATTTTTGTTTTGACAACTTTGAGATTATCCATAAGCAAATTATAGAAGGACTGAAAGACTTTCTCATATGAACTTTCCAAGTCTCTGAAGATCCTGTTGTATTTTTCTTTCCACAAGCTCCGAGCCAGGTGGGGGGAATTAATTTCCATAATTGTCAAATTTTTGGGTTGAAGATTGGGCCCTTCCATTCCATGCATGTCAATTGGATGTTATTATTCATCACCCAGGAAATCCCTAGTTTGTTAAGTATCATCTTCCATATCTCTTGGGCAAAATTACAATGGAGCAGCATATGGGAAATTGTTTCTTCCTCTTGCTTATAGAGTGCACATCTATTGGGTAAATAAAATCCCCTTTTAATTAAGTTATCCCGAGTAAGAATTATGTTATGGGTGGTAGTCCACCCTAAGAGATTGATCTTTGGAATCAAATGTGAATTTCATACCTCCTTGGTACATCTTGGGGAGCAATCCTTCTTTGTCAAAATAGTATAAACTGGTTTGACTGTGAATTCGCCATTTGGATTAATCCTTCATAAAAACTTGTCTTTCCTTGGGAATAGTGGAATTCTTATCCTATTGATTTTCATCTGCAATTCATTAATCAGATCCTAAAGCTCAAGCATAGATTGACAGAAGGGGGTCAAATTCTTCCAGACTTTTAATGGGGAAATGAACACTAGTACATTTAACCCCTATTTTTGACCTAAATTTTCGACGAGTTATTATATTTAGTTGTCTTGGTCGGATTATAGAAGGAAAATTTTCTTTTTTTTAAAGTAATGCACGTGTTCATCGAACTTTCAGCGAACATGGTGTTCATCAAAATTTTAACGAACATGGGCATTACTTTAAAAAAAAAGAAAAGCTACCATTTCTTATGTTTCCTTACGCATTTCAGAGACCACGGAGGGCACGAAGGGTGGAAGAAGAGAGGGCACGGAGGTCGGTGAGGGCACAAGTAAGATCTATCTCACCCGCTCCAAGATATTGGCCTTCGAATCCATTTATAAGAATTGTTAGTCCCTGTCATCTAAGGCGGGGACTTCTATTTTTGGGCATCTGTTTTGCAATACATTATGTTTCAAAAACTATGAAAAATGAAAAAAATTCCCACTATTCTATGGTTGTTTCATTATTTCCTATTAAAATGAATTTTCAGATTGAAAATTACTATATTCTCATTGGCGCAGCTCCTTTTTCCTGGCAATACACAACGATGTGATAATGGACATTGAACTCCTCTATTGTTGCCTTGGACCAGTTGGGCTCTGGTATTGTACCATTGCCTTTATCTTCTCAACTGTAGATGCTCACCCCTCTCCGCTACCACAACACTCATAGGTATGCATTTCTGTTCCATTTTTTTAGTTTTGCTTATTTTTAGTTTTTGTCTGTATTCTTACCCTAGTCGTACGTCCATTTCTTTTTTGGAAGGCAGGGTTTCCTGATAGAGTTTACCGACGAGGCTTTGCTAGAATTATTATCTCAGACACGATGGGATTTTCAATGCTTTATATGCTATTCACAACCAAGATATTTCAATGGGGATTTTAACAACTTTCTTATTGGTTGTGTTCAATTGTCTCAGTAGCTTTCAGATCTATTCTATGCTATTTTTTGATAGTTTTGAAGCGGGATATACTAGTAGAACCAACAAGCCATCTCCTCTTTGGGTCTGTGCTGGATTTTGATTGTTCTATGATTTCATTTAATTCTTCATTGGGGTTGCACTTACATTTCTTTCCATCCTTGCAGGTCTATTAGGAGGTCTTACCCTGCCAGTGACTTTTTCATACCCATGTTTTATGTGGATTTCTATTAAGAAGCCCAAAAAATACACTTTTATCTGTTACTTGAACTGGGGTCTTGGCATACTTGGGATTGTTTTCAGCCTGACATTTTCAGTTGGAGGAGTGTGGACAATGGTTGGTAGGGGCTTAAAGCTCATGTTTTTCAAGCCAACTTAGCTAATCTCTACAATGTTTAATATCAATAGCCTAATAGGTGTTTTATAGATGAGTGTGTTGATGTTCTTTATTTCTCATGCTCCTTAAAACATAAAAAATACACAACTAAAACATCCCACAATCTGGTTATCAAGGATTCTTACTATATATATAGTCATGGTGGTATTAACAGTTAATTGTCAGTTGTATAAATAAGCCCATTGTTTTTTAGATAACATGCTAACTTACCACGCCTCTTTGAATATCACATCTAACCCTTTTTGTTTTGCCTATGTGGAATCATAGGATTTCTTAGGATTGCATCTCCATCATTTTTATTTCTATTTTACTCATTTTGATTCCCATTTCATAGTGCCTTGGGCTAAAATTACCAAATGATTACTTTTTTGTATTTCTTTGGTATCCTTATCATGTCATGTCTCGGTCTTAGTTCATGTCATGGATAGCCTTGAAGTCTCAGTGTACATCTTTCTCTCAGTGCTTACAAGATTATTTTCCTTCCTACATAGGCTTGTATTCAGAGACCTATTTAGGAATACCAAAAAGCAGAGTTGTGCTTCACTTTTTAATGTTTTTAAGGCTCTCAAATTTTTTGTGTTTTATATTCCAAATTTGATTGCAGGTTGCAGAGATTGGAGCTTATCCTTCTAAACTACATAGATTCAAGGTCGCAAGAAATAATATTAAGCAATAAAATCATGGTTTACTGGAGTACAGAGAATAAATAGTGTACATCCTAGAGCTCAACTCACCTCTTCTTGATGAATATTATATTAAACACGACCACATTATAAATTTGGGTGTAAAATAATCTTTTAACTCTACATACGCAATATTGAAGTACCAGATGATAGGTCATGAGATGTTAGTAAACAAACCCATTTAAAATTTATTGTTGCCAATGAAGTGTAGAAGCAACAACAACTTTGGACATTTCCAGGTACACGATCCCTAAATAACTTAGTTGAGATCTTTCTCTGAAAATAAGTAAATGATGATTCACTCATCATATTTTGTAATTGCATACAAATTAGGTAGTAGTGAGGACAATGCCAATTAAGATTGGAATTTGATTTCACCCTTGACATTGGCATATGCCCGAAGACAATAAATAAATAATATGAATCATGAGTACTCTTACTGTGTATTTCTTATTGTTTTGATTCACTTAATACACTGTAATGTTTGTCTCTTGTAATGTGTGTTGTCATGTGCTGCAATTTGTCTGGATGCACTTGGGCTCATGCCAAAATAGAGTACTGGTGGGGGACAATTGAGGGTTCTCACAAGAAATGCAGAGACCATTCCTAATACAATCATACCTTCATTCATTATGTTTTTGTCTACTAGTTGTTCAAACTCAAAACAAAAGCAAATCACGATAGAAGTGCTTATAAGACCATTTTTACAGTAGTTTTCCACTCCCTATTTTAAGCAGTCCCCCATCTACATTAAGGGATTTCTCAAAATTAATTGATGCAATAGCAATCTCTACATTTGGGTCTCTGTGAGCCTTTGATATTTGTAGCACATATAATCTAATCCATTCCATCAACCATGTAAGGAATAGCAGAATGTTAAGCTGACTGTAAGCCCTGTATTCTAACTACTGCTAGATAGGCTTTCCCATCCCCATGTGCCTATCTTTTACAAAGATAGCATTGCTAACACTTCCTTCTACTCCCCTACCTAAGGTAGAGACTCCAGCTGCGTGCAACCCTTGTTTCTTTTTATCTCGGTTCTGAGCATGATGATGACAGAAAATAGTTCACAATCACAAGATGACTTACAAACATGAAATAACCATAATTCATATAACGGTTCTCTACTTTTGATGATATTTACTTTTATTTATTTCATATTTGTACTTATCACCTAATGTTAGTAGCGTGCTAACATAGGGGAAAAATTTAATACTAAAAATTACATACCCTACCATTATCATGTTATGTTTTGGCCTCATTTAAATTTATGTAACCCTTGGTGTTGTTTTAAGGTTCATTTGACTCTTGCCTTGGCCTTATCTCTCCCTTGACCCCAACTTGAGTCTTCTGATTTTTGTGTTTCTTTAGCCTTCAAAGTTAGTTAATATAATTTTTGTATTTATCTCATGACATACTATCATTCCAACAGTTCATTTGGCTTGTACTTATATGTTAGTGCAATGCATTGATGTTCAACTAATTTTGGCCAGTGAATGTTGCAATTTTTTTTTGCTGATAGTGTTGGAACAAAATGAATATTTGAAATGTTGATCTAATAACATAAGGAGTATTTATACATTTCCATTAAATAGGGTAATTACCAAGTATAATTACCAACTGGTAATGGGTAAGATAGTTATATAAGACATATGCTAAAAGACCCAACAATGTAAAGTTATATTAACATTTGCTTCTCAAATCTATCAAAGTTCTCCTTGCAACCACACCATTTCTGAATATTTCCTTACCCTCACAAAGAATTATGAAAGTATAACTGATTTAGCTAGATTGTAGAAATGGTGCAAGCGTCTGCATGCAATACATAGTTTGAGAGCATTGAGCTAACCTTTCTATCCTCTATCTATCCATCTTTCATGGAGATCGATGACAAGGCACTAATTGCCCCAATCACGAAAAATAAACAGATTTTGTAGAAATATCCAAAGCGAGTTCTAGATGAATCCAAAAAAAAATGAAGCATTTAATTCTCTCACCTAGGCAATAAGACAAAACATGAATGATGAATTTTTTTTTTATTGAAGTAGTGTATCAACTGGAAGATTTACAAGTATATCAAGTTAACAACAACAAAGTACTTGTTGTTATATATTACCAAGTCCTACCTATTACCCTTACACATTTACAAGATTATCAATATATATCAAAAAGATTCATGAAATATTGACTATGTGTCTCCCCATCCATCTGTGGAGATCCTAGGACCTGTATTATCCCATCTCTTTGCTGAACAACATTGGGTTAAAGCTAGAGGTTTTGCGTTTAGGTAGAACCCCCACCAGATGGATCTATCCAAAACTGCACAGGAAGGATTGTTGCCAATAGCATTTCTTGAGCAAATCTGAGACTTGACCTGACACCATGCCTTCCAAATGGTGTGAAAAACCTTGGATCCAAATATTTTAATCTCAACATCTCCAAACATTAGATCATAAATCGAGGTGTTATTCCAGTTTTTGTCCTTTTTATCTTAGATTTCCCAATGTTATTTCTCACAAGAACTTTCCATGGTTCATTCCCACTGAGAGCCTTTAGGATCCATTTAGCTGCCAGTGCAAGTCCTTGAGTCTTAAGATCCCTTAAGCCAAGTCCTCCCATTTTTTTTGGTATGCAACACCATTCCCATTTTGTACAGTGTCTTTTCATGTTTCCCATCCCATCAGAGCACAAGAAATCTCTTAGAGTTTTTTCAAGTTTATTTAGTTGACTCTGGCCATCATCCATGAGGATGCATAGTAAACTGCATGTGAAGACATAACCTTTTGGACAACTTGGGCTCTGCCAACCAAGGATAACATGTGGGACTTTCATTTGAGGTGCTTGTTCTCTATTTTTTTATGAATCCATAACTAGATGTCATTAATAGAGGGTTCAGTGGCAAACATAATGCCTAGATATCTTACTATAGTCGATGGGCCTACCCATTTCCATTCTCTACTTGCAAGCCATCTTGGGGGAGTATTTTCCCAACCCATTATTTTGGACTTGTGAGGTGCTATTTTGGCACTAGATGCCATACATAACATTGACAAAAGAGAAAAATTGAGTATTTCAAATTTTCGCAATACAAAGTTGAGTGTTTGACATTTCTTATGTTTGATGTTGCCTCCTTTTTGGTTTTGTACTGTATATTGACAATAGTCATTTTGCAATTTGATTTGAGATGTTTTCAACATTAGTATGTTGCTTTTTATTGCAATTATAATCAGTACGAACGAACAAAATAATCAACTAAACAAAATGATATGTTGGAATGACAGTGCAATATTTATCGATATAACATCAATGGCTTTGGTCAATGTGCCTATGTGTCAATGTGGTGTTAGCCCTTGTGTGTTGAAGACGTCACACACAACAAGTAATCATGGGCATCAATTTTAGGGTTGCCCAAATAGGAAAAAGGTCTGGATATGAAATTAGATTTTTTGTTTAAAAGTAATGTGACAAGTAATCATTTTAGGACGAACTGATGTAGATTTGGTATTGCAAGGAAAAAGTGGATTTCAATACTTTTGGTGGTGTTGGGACTGAAAAACGCAGTAAGGATTTTGAAGTACCATGTTAAAATTTTGCAATCTGAAGCCCTATGATCATTTTTGTGCCTATTTGCCTTGATGAAATTATAAGTTCTACCATGCATGTCAAGTACTCATTACTCTTTTTTAGGCATTTGAAGACATCCTAGTTCATTAATTTCAAATTTTGAGTTATTTCGTGATGTCTTGTTTTGAGCACTTGTCAAAATATGCATTTGTGCCTAAGTGTCAATCTGTTGTAATAGGCCTAGTTTTCCTTTGAATATCTTGCACCTAGAAATGTTTCATGCCCCACCACTTTGGGATGTTTAGTATGCATATCAAAGAACTTATATTTCAAATCCCAAGTCATTTTGATATGTTTTGACTAGGTTTCAAACCCCTCAAAGTTGGTAGTTTACTGTTGTCATGCATTGTGTAATTGATCATAATTCTGAGTAGCCCTGTTTGACTGACTGTAAATTTTGACCTAGTGACCTAATTGAAAGAATTCCTCTTGTACTCCATTATAGAGGTCAAATACTTCTTGAATTTCCATCTTCAAGTTGTGACAAGTCTATTTGGTCAAGTTGCCAATCCGATTCCGTTTGCAGTTTCTAACATTTTGATGCAGATCAGTTGCACAGCTTGGTCGGAGGCCCTGTTTGTGAGGTTATATCTTGAATACTCTGATTGGTCACATTAGGAAAATGGTTTCCTTGAATTATAGACCAAATTTTCTTCAATTTTGCAAGGTTTCAGATCCTGAGGGTTTTGTTTACACACTTTTCAAGTTTCTTTCCATTTGCAGAAATCGGTATTCCTTATGTTTTTAGTTCTCTGCATTTTCAAGTGGCTACTTTCGAGGGGCCGCCAAATGTGCTTGGATGATTGTCAAGAGATTCCCTTAAAGATCCATATTCTCCATATCACATACTTCTAGTATCCAAAGGCTCGAGTTCCTAGGAGGTCTTTTGACATGTTTTCAAAGCCGAAACCAAATGCAGTTCATTACTATTGGACAGGGTAATTTGCAGAATTGTTGTGAAGAGCTGACTTGGGTGTTTAAAATCATTCAACCTGTTTGGTTTCGTTAGGTTTCACTTTGAAATATGGAAGAATTCTAACCATAGAATGTGTGTGTCCAGCACCAAGTCGCGGTTATTGGATTTTGTTAGTTTTTAAAGCCTGTTCTAGGGGTCACTTACTATATTATCATTAAAATGCACGAACCTCACAAAACATTACCAGTAATTAGATTCATGAAAACATTTTCTCCCTTTGAAGCAATCATTGATCCCACTATGCAAGGATTCATATCATTTGTAGATCTTATACTACAGTTTGAAACTACTTGTCAGGAGGTGTCTGAGCTAACTAGAGAAGAAGCTACTGGGAGACATTGCATAATAGAAGATTGTTTAATGCGACAAGAAGCCTCAAATGTTGATTGATGAAGTTGCAACATAGTCACTCCTTTGGTAATTTTTTTGGAAAAGGGATGAGGAGGGAGTGTATTATGCACTGGACTTGGTTGGGACAAATTTCAGAGTAATGTGAGTTAAGCTTGATGGTAAAGAAAGAAGAATCATGAAATGTGAGAGTAAAGAATTTCCAATGCCTATTGATTTAATGCATGGAATGACTAAGGATCTAATTGATTTCATTGTAGAAGAACTAGAGGCATTCTTGTTGAGAGAAAATGATAATTTACAACCTCTTCCTGGGAGGCAAAGGGAGCTTGGCTTTGCTTTTTCATTTCCAACGAAGCAGTTATATGTTTCCTTAGGCGTACTCATCAAGTGGATAAAAGGATTTGAAAATTTTAGACACAATTGGCACTTGGAAGTGTTTCTCTGAAGTACCCTCCGTAATGTATGGTGAGTACTAAAGTGTTTCCCATGAGATATTTGTTTTTGAATCACTTTGTTGTAGCCACCAACTATTCTTGTAATAGCCGCGACACTTGTTTAAAAATAGTTGAAAGATGAATATTTCAACCAATTAAATTGACTTGATGATGAATGCAAGCCGACTGTACCTTGGGAAGGTGCATTTGTATCTAAGGCGACTGAGTGGGATCATTCCTAAATCTTGCCCAGTTGCTTCATACCATATGCATCAAAGACAACATATCAAGAGGGACAATCAACAAACAATCAAGTGAAAAATGCTTGAATTTGGGCGTTGGTGTAAATTCAAGCGTGGTAATTGAAATGAACTGTTTGTAGGAGTTGCTAAAATAGATTTGTTGATAAGGCTTTCGTAACTTTCAAGCATAGCAACTGGCTGGTGTAAAGCCAAATTCCACAACTGTTGTCGGCATCTCCCTGTCTTTTGTCGGTAGCCTCCCTACCAATACAAAATGTGGAAGTGTCAAACTATTTGATAGGATGCCTCAAAGAGATGCCATCTCATGGAATGATGACTGCATGATATGCTCAAAATGGATTTTTTGATAAGGCTTTGGAAAATATCAAGCAATGCAATCGACAGGTGTAATGCCATTTCTCTACGCAGGGGATGTAATTGATATGGGAGCAATTTCATTAAAAACTTTCATTGCAAATTTCGCCGTGTTTTTGGTATAAACCCAGTGTATGGTAAAACACAAGGCCAATGCAATTGGCAGAACCAAGTTTGAAATACAAAGAGGATTCAGTGCTAGTGAAATGAGGTTGCCAATCCCAAAGGAAAATTTTCATAAACAAAGCATTAAAATGTTTGGAGCTTGTTGTTTGAAAAGCAATTTGGGACAGCAAGGAGTTAAGAGATTGCCTGCGCAGACCAAACAGACTCCATTACAAATGAAAATAGTGGTTGCGCTGGAGCTGGAGAAGTCTTAAAACCTTTAAAATATTCCAAGTTTGCTTGCGCTGGATGACTGGGAGGTGAGCACAAACATTAACTTGTTAAAGCCAAGTCCATAAGCCTGCGTAAAATATAAAGGAGTAGATCAGGAGTTTGTGCAGCATAAACAAATGCATTGCCAAACCAAATATAGTGTTTGCGCTAATTTTGAAGGGGAAAAAGAAGTGTTTAAAAAGAAATTTGTATTGCATTGAGGGTTGCGCAGCTGGTGGAGAAGGAGGTCTTCGAAGACTTTTGAAATAGCAACTATCTCATGTAATGGATGGAGTTCCAGCGCAGGAGATGAATGAGCAAACATGGTTTGCACAAGCATGAAAATGCAAAAGCTATTATCCCACATGCACTGGGAAACAGTCTTACTTAGTGTTTAAATACACTAAAACTTGTATTGCTATTTGGATAAGAGCTAAGAGGCCCATCGACGGGCCCCTTGGCTGGAGAAATGCAATTCATGGTGGGACCCCTGTAATTTTGAACGAAAATGCATAATAGAGTCTTAAAACTTCAAAATCATTATCCCACATTCGTCCCAAAATGGAACTGGGAGATGTTTAGAAGGAAAAACACTTACAATATGATATGAAGAGAAAGAGGAGACTATGGGCGTGCATAGAGGAGCTGAAACTTGCCTCAAAAATTGTGCCTGAGGAGAAGATGCCCAAATTTTGGTGGGACCCACAGTGATGATGTGGCGGATGACTGGGCATAAGAGGTTGCATGTTTGGGCATGAATCTCGAGGTGGCCAAAATTGACGAATGGCTTAATGGCTTAGTGAGAAATTTGCAAGGAAGATAAGCTTAAGCCATTAAGCCATTGGTCCACATGGCACAAATGACAAGTGGCACCTAGTGGATCAGTCAGCCAATTAGAGGATGCCACATGGCGCCCAGTAGGTGCCAAGTGGTGCAATTGCAGTGCAGTTCAGAGGCACCAATGAGAGATCAACATGTGGCACCAAGTGGACCTGCAGACCAATCAGAGGGTGACACTTGGCGCATTCTGGTGAGATGTGTAGATTTAAGATATTTTTAAATTTTAATTCATTTCAACAAGTGGGTTAAAGAGCTTGCAACTTCAAAAAGAATCAAGGGCTGACTTAATGGCTTAATGGAAAGATGCTCACTATCTACCCATTAAGCCATTAAGCCATTGGTCCATGTGGCACAAGTGACAAGTGGCACCTAGTGGACCTGCAAGCCAATCAGAGGCTGCCACGTGTCACTTTCAGGAAAAGGGTTTTAAAATGGTATTAAAAAGCTATTAAATACGTGAAATATAAAATGAGATTGAAGCATTAAAATGAAATATTATTCAATAGCCAAACTATTGAATTAATGCATAATTTCAAATATTTCAAAGTATTCCAAAGTTCAAAACTGAATATGCACGAGAAATGGAGTTTGTTAGGGATGATTCAGAGGGCAAATTTTGTCCAAACTATGGAGTATTATATGTTGTCGAAAAGGTCTCGAAAAGGAGATCATGATTTTGCAGACCAATTGAGGGAAAATCAAATCAGATTTTCACAGTTTTAGTTTGAATAGTTGCAGATATTTTCTAGGGACAGACATGTGTCGGTGACTGGGTTGTTTTTTCCTTTCTCCTATATCTGGTTTTTTCTCCATTGTAACAGAGGATGATGAATTCACAGCTGCATAACAGACTTCAGATTATGGTTTAGTTTTGGAAGCTTTGGTCTTTTTGAATGTTTTTGAAGTAGAATGACATTAATAAAATACAATGGAATCTCCAGTTTCAGATCTGTGATGTCTTTTTGTATTTTTTTTCATGCTCTTGTATGTTTGGTCTGTAAGGCATTCTAAACATGCTGGTTATAAGGTAACTATGCAGTTACTTATGAGCTTCCTTCAAGGAAGGAGTCAGTCTTGTGAGTAATCCTAGAGGGCAGGGTATTAGTATGAAAATCTGATAGACAGATGTGAAAGTGAAAAGATAGTTTATAAGGCACTCTATCTGGGATCTTGTTTATGTTCTTATTAATTGGGTTTCTATTGATTTACATCTCATTGGACTCTTTGCCCGAGATTTGGCACTGGTCTATGTTCTGAAATGTAGTTCTCATCATTAATCATTCAAATATTAAAATCTTTATTTCTGTTATCTGAACTCCATGTCTAGATAATTGTATTCATTACAATTCATTTTGATGATTCCTTAGAGAGTGAATCAAGTAGGTTATCCCTCCTTAAAAGGAAGAAGGATGAAAGTCCTTGTATCACTGGTTTTTGCTATATTGACAATCATAGTTTGTCTGGTTAAGCTTTTCATTTGGTTGTGCTTGGTCATTTGAAAGGTGTTTCATAAGTTGGTTTAACAAAGATACATGGCAAATCAGTGTCCACTTTTATATATATTGTGTAATCAGTAATCATTAAGAGGTAAAACCTGTCTGAGTATATGTGGAGCTCAAAAATGAAGAAGGATCTTATCCAATCCTTAGCAATTAGGCTTTTCTTGTATCTAAATCAGTATTAGGAGGTATAGTGTTCAAGTAGTCATTTCAAGCACTATGATTCATACAAGAAAAATCCCTAATAGGTAGGTCGATGAAACCACATTTACATCTACCCCATCTACGTCTATACCTGATGTAGGAAATGAGTGCAACTTGTGCAAGGCTCGAGAGGCAACTAGTGCCACCAAGATTGCTTCAATGGCGAAAGCAGAAATCATGTTTCTGTGATCCCTTCTTTGTGTAGTTTGTGCACTACTTTGTTGGGACCATGTGCATAAATGTGATTAACAAAGGGCTATTCTAGATTCTAAATTTTTTTTAGAATTTCATGTAGATACGTTGGACATATTTTGATAAACTCATGAACTTTTTGTTGTTTATGACTTCGTTATGATTTTCTATATCTTGGATGGGTTTTTGTAAATTTTATCCTTGTTCCTTTTAGAAGTGCATGGATTGACTATGCACATGCATAATTGTAGATGAGGATCAGTAAGAGGGTGCCAGACATTGCTTAGATCCTTTGGATCTAACCCCATCTTTTCCTTCCTTGCAGATTCTGGATCATACTGGATTCAACCCCAGAGACATTGGAGTCTGATGTTGCTTCAATGACATCAGGCAGTGATGCAAAATTTAATGTTTGTAGTCATTGTAGGGTGATCCCACAATAGTGGGTTACACTTTTTGGGAGGAAGGATTTCACCCTGAAAAGCGTGGCACACGAAAAAACACTTCATACTTTCGATTGAAAGAGACAAATACTTCCGATCGAAAGTACCAAAAATGGGTACTTTCGATCAGAAGTTACTTCCGATCGAAAGTGCTTTTTACTTTCGATCGAAAGTAGCTAGGTCAAATTTGGCGTATATTAAACCCGCTGAAATGGTGAAAATCACTGTTTTGGCTGGGTTGAAACTCTTTGGGGGCATCTGAAATATCAGTCGTCGATTCAACAAGTTTTTCACATTTTCATTGCATTTTTTAATATATATTGTATAATGTTTTTTATACATTGTTTATATATATGCACATGTATATGTGTATATATGCATATAAATGTGTATATATGCATATAAATGTGTATATATGTATGTATATATGTATATATGCATATATGTGCATATATATATATGCATATATATGTGTATATATGCATATATGTATATATATGAGTATATGCATATATATGTGTATATATGCATGTATATGTGTATATATGCATGTATATGTGTATATATGCATATATGTATATATATGCATGTATATATGTGTATATATGTGCATATATATATGTGTGTGTGTGTGTATGCATATATATGCATATATATGTGTATATATGCATGTATGTGTATATATGTATATATGAGTATATATATGCATATATACATGCATATATGCACATATATACATGATGCACATATATATGCATATATACATTATGTATATATATATACATGCATGTGTATATGCACATGTATATATATGTACACATGTGTGTACATGTCACATATTATGTACACATGCATGTGTATATGCGCGCGCGCGCGCACTCACACACACACACACACACACACACACACACACACATATATATATATGATGTGGACATAAGTCTTGTTTCTGCTATAGAACCAGCTTGGCTCTGTTCTAAGATATTTTTCCTAGATCCCTTAGGGTGTTCACAACCCTAAACTAAGGCAAGTCACTCTCAAATTTACCTCCTCTTCAAGACTCAGTCCCCATCAAAATGCTTTTCATCTCCTCCTTACTGAACCTACACAAATAGATTCATTCAACCAATGTTTTCAGAACATTGTTCTCATTCTCTTCCCTAGCCGGACTATTACCAAGCTTGCCTAGGGTAAGATCTCCAGACTTTTTGTTGTTGCTTCTCCTACAGAAAATAAAAAGAAAACTATGTACAAGGGCTCCTCTTGAGTTCCATCCCAACACATGACTCTCACCATGGATTCAGGAATCTCAAGGGGCCATTACTACTTACAACCCAGAACAGGTGAAGAACTAAAAACTTACAAAGCAGAAAATAAAGTAACTAATCTACTTGCATGCAAAATGAACAAAGAAGTTTGATATCCACTAAGCACATTATCTGCAACTTCTCATTACTGGAAACAAAACAAAACAGTACAATAATCTGCAACTCTATGATTTACTGTAGCTTCTCTTTTCTTCAATCTCTACTCTCTAGATGTCTGAAATGAATGCTTTTGGATGTTATTAGTAACCATCCTCCCATAGGAAACAACCCTAACGGTCCACTCATTTGCAAGAATATCTTTAGGAACCGTTACACTAGCCATACTGTCCATAAAAGACAAGATCCACTTTTCACGGGCTGTTACGACTGAATATTGCCGAGCAACAAGAATGCAAGCCGAGCTGCAGTGTTAACTCGGCACTCAGTGTTAACTCGGCCTTAGTGTTAACTTAGAACTGAGTGTTAACTCGGCCTTAATGTTAGCTCGGTACTCAGTGTTAACTCAGCACTCAGTGTTAAGTTGGCCTCAGTGTTAACTTGGCAACTTATCAAGGTTCCCGATGCCTTGGTTGGATTTCCAGAGGCTTCCAAACTACCTTACACACACAACTAAAGGAAACCAACTAAGCAACCTATCTAGCCGTGGATTGACCTAGTCATATCCATCTTAGGGAAAAACAAACAAATGACCTTCTAAGATCCACACACACTCTCCCGACTTGGCTAGAGTCAGTACATGCCAGAAATAAGGAGCTAGGGGTTTGAGTTAGGTGTGCTCCTGCACCATACTCCCCCAAAAAATATAAAGTTTAATGATCAACCAAGTGACCGTTCTTGGATGCAAGACTTGTCTTCATGGGGTGCTCTGCACCATACTCCTAGGGTAGAAAAGAATCCATGTCCCATGGATTAGGTGACCTCTTTCTTGTCTTCCAATTTGGAGGCACTGATTGGTGATGCCTTGCAACAAAAGTATACCCTCTTGCCTTTAACTTCTTGTACCTGCAACCAAACAACTTGTACTTGTACCATATATCATTCAACTCTAGGCCTGTACTATGATCATTCAAAGGGCCATCAACATGGTTCCCTTTTAATGTTGCAACAAAAGAGTTATAAAACCAAATTTCCCTTACATATGTATGTACCAAAACATAAGTTTGGTTTTCCACTGCTTCCTTCAGACAAAATTCAGTCGTTATGGTCTTTTCATGACCAAAGTCTGCTACAACTTGCTGCTCAGTCCCATCCTCTGAGATCAATGCTGCATTCATGAAGGTATCCAAGTCTTCCTTGTGCCTTTTTCCTATGCATGCTGTTGTTGCTCCAAACTTATCTTGCCATTCTTCACCAATGGCTTCCAACTCTTCCTCTAAGATTTCTTTCTCATGCAGTCCTTGAGGACTTACTTTCATGGCACCTTCAACAACTTGCGCTATCTTATCACAACCAACTTCTTCCAGTAGCTTCTTCGCTACAATCACACATCTGCTCCCTTCACAAGCAACACACTCTGACACCTTCTTGGCATCTTCATGAACCCTTACACACTTAGGTTCATTCACCACCATCTGCTGCTCACTCTTCTCTTCCATAGCCGACTGCTTCATACGTCCTTCAAGTGGACAACTCAATGATGCATCCACCACTAGGATCTTCAGCTGACCCTTTTCTCCATTTTCTATTCCTTCTTCATGCTGCTCCATAACACATTCTTGTTCCATGTCTGCAACTTTTTCATGTTGCTCAACAAGTTCCTTGGTCTCTTGTTGTTGCTTTTCCAATAGTTCTTGTTCTAAGAGTGCATGGATCATTCTCTTAGTTTCCAGTAGTTTGGCTTCATTTTTCTCTATCCTTTTCTTTAAGTTTCTTAACTCTTCTTGTGCTTGGGTTCTTGTCAAATCTTCATTCTTTCTTGCTTCTTCCTTCTTCTTTCTCTCTACTTCTTCTCTTTTCTTTCTTTCAGATTCTTTAAAGGCTTTATATGCCTCATATATGATTATCTCTTCTGCTATCAAATACATCTTGACTATCTTTACCAACTGCAATGATCGATGCCTCCTTTGCTTCTTCTTTCAACTGTGACTCTGATTAATGGAGTGCGTACTAGTCGCTATCTACCACTCAACCTGCTGCTTCACACAACCTCCATATTTCCATCTTACCCACATAAGATTCTGGAAAATGCTGACCACCCTTCTCTTAGTGGTTTCTCTCTTGCACCTTCTACCCAGCCTTATCTCGATGCTCGATGGAGACAATACCAAGACCTCCATTGAGATCTGCACACCCTTAAGAACAACTTCATCCTCCTGCAGCTCTGATGGATCAACATACAACCATGAAATTCATAACAAGAACCAAACAAACCCAATGTTGCCTGGTGTAGATCACCTTCCATCTACATGCTCAAAATCTTCTGAGCTCTGATACCAATCTGATGTGGACAGATGTCTTGGTATCTGCTACAGAACCAACTTGGCTCTATTCTGAGATATTTTTCCTAGATCCCTTAGGGTGTTCACAACCCTAAACTAAGGTAAGTCACTCTCAACTTTACCTCCTCTTCAAGACTCAGTCCCCATCAAAATGCTTTTCATCTCCTCCTTACTGAACCTACACAAATAGATTCATTCAACCAATATTTTTAGAACATTGTTCTCATTCTCTTCCCTAGCCGGACTATTACCAAGCTTGCCTAGGGTAAGATCTCCAGACTTTTTGTTGTTGCTTCTCCTACAGAAAATAAAAAGAAAACTATGTACAAGGGCTCCTCTCGAGTTCCATCCCAACACATGACTCTCACCATGGATTCAGGAATCTCGAGGGGCCATTACTGCTTACAACCCAGAATGGGTGAAGAACTAAAAACTTACAAAGCATAAAATAAAGTAACTAATCTAATTGCATGCAAAATGAACAAAGAAGTTTGATATCCACTAAGCACACTATCTGCAACTTCTCATTACTGGAAACAAAACAAAACAGTACAATAATCTGCAACTCTATGATTTCCTGTAGCTTCTCTTTTCTTCAATCTCTACTCTCTAGATGTCTGAAATGAATGCTTTTGGATGTTATTAGTAACCATCCTCCTATAGGAAACAACCCTAACGGTCCACTCATTCACAAGAATATCTTCAGGAACCGTTACACTAGCCATACTGTCCATAAAAGACAAGATCCGCTTTTCATGGGCCATTACGACTAAATATTGCCAAGCAACAGGAATGCAAGCCGAGTTGCAGTGTTAGCTCAGCCTCATTGTTAACTCGGCACTCAATGTTAACTCAGCCTTAGTGTTAACTCGGCACTCAGTGTTAACTCAGCCTCAGTGTTAACTCGGCACTCAGTGTTAACTCAGCACTCAGTGTTAACTTGGCCTCAGTGTTAACTTGGCAGCTTATCAAGGTTCCCGATGCCTTGGTTGGATTTCCAGAGGCTTCCAAACTACCTTACACACACACAAAACTAAAGGAAACCAACTAAGAAACCTATCTAGCCATGGATTGACCTAGTCATATCCATCTTAGGGAAAAACAAGCAAATGACCTTCTAAGGTCCACACACACTCTCCTGACTTGGCTAGAGTCAGTACATGCCAGAAATAAGGAGCTAGGGGTTTGAGTTAGGTGTGCTCCTGCACCAATATATATATATATGCACATGTACAAGTTGTATACATCATACATACATACATGTATATGTATGTACACATGTACATGTCCTGTATGTCATATGTACATGTACATGTGTCATATACTATATACATGTGTATACACATGTACATGTATGTCATATGTACATGCACATTATATATATATGGCATATTATATGTACATGTATGTATGTATGTTGAATGTCATACACATGTATATATGATATATATGTACACACACACACACACACACACACATATATATATATATACACATACATGTATGCATGGATGTCATACATGTACATGTCATGTACATGTGTAGGTACATACATATATGTTACATATATATGTACATGTGTATATGTCATATGTACATGTACATATATGTACATGTATGTAATATGTATGTATATGTATATGTCATAAATATATATGTACATACACATGTCATATGTATGTATGTACAAGTATATACATGTATACAACATGTGTACACATATGTCATACATATATACATGTATATGTACAGACCTATGTGTGTGTGTGTATGTATATATATATATATATATATATATATACACACACACACACATATGTTGTCACATATACATACCTGGACATGTGTACATGTATGTGTGTAATTTATTTAAATGAAATTTCAAGATGTAATTGATCTTTTACTTTGAAATTTACATGTAATTGGTTTTAATTTATTTAAATGAAATTTAGATGTAATTGATTTATGTAGACTTCATTTGACAGTAAATAAAATCTTTTAGGTACACACACACACACACACACACACACACACACACACACACACACACACACACACACACACACACACACACACACACATATCAGGCATATTATATTACACATCACCCATGGCAGATGCACCGATTCCCCCTGAGGAACTCTTTGCACGCACTAATAGAGAAATTCAAAGGTTGCAAGATTTCATTAATAATCCGACTAGCTCTATTGTTTATAAGAACACATGTCAATCTATACTTCATAACTTGATTACTATTAGGGATGACCTTCATGGTACCACTCCCTATGGCCGAGATGTTATAGAGGCCATACTTGAGAGGAAGAGACAAGAGGTTGGCTCTAGTCTTTCTCTCACGGAGGTACAGGCTTTAGTGCCTAAAGTGACCCTGAAAAGGGAAGTTTTTCCATCTTATGCAAAGTTACAGTATGTGAAGGGATATCAGGTTACGAGGTGTGATGATCTTGCCATATCCGCATTGATATACCCATGATTTCTAGCTTCTCATGGTCGTTATCCAATTAACGACCAGATTCCATTGTACTTTGCATAGTAGATTTATGCTGAGGTTCACTTAGGGAGGCAAGTTAATTACACTAATTTGCCAAGACATCTAGGACAGGGGCATGGCAGACTTGCTGATAGAGACGCTTATCATCAAGCAGATCGCGAGAAGCCAATACACAGGGCCATTGTTGGTCAGAGGGCACCTGCGATAGCTCCTTCATTGACTCCTCTTGCAGATGATGTTATCTATAACACCCAGCTTCGAGGTGGGATTGATAGTGTGGGGGATATTGCAGCAGCTGCTACATCCATATCGAGCGATCAGGTTGGTCAGTACTTGATGTCTCGACGACACTCCAAATCGTCAGTTGGAGCATCCGCAAGCGGGGCCGCACATGACATGTATACTGCAGTGGGGATCCCTTCACAGTCCAGCCTAGAGGGACTTACAGGAGAGACATCACGGGTCACTTTGTCTAGCTTGGCTGAGGATATGTTGGATGTTTATGCATTTATAGCAGCAAAGCATGACATCCCTATATCGAGTGTTAGAGCTTGTGTGGGTACTATCAGATTCACCCAACCACCTCATTATAACCTAGACCGTTTCCATAGTGGCGGTGCTTGTGAGGATCCACCCACTGACCACTCTATTGTTATAAAGGGAGAGGCACAATGTACAGACCCTTCAGTCAGTGCAGAGCACCAATTTTCTGATGTTGGCCTTGAGGATGTTGACTTTAGCATGGCCATTACAGGTTACCTAGATTTGCTAACACATGATGATACAACTTCCATGCCATCTCATTTGGTTAGTTCCTTTCATTCATCATTAGAGAGACATGTGCAGTCTATGCATGTTGCTGATGCAGAGATGAGCTTGGACCAGACACATCACAATCTTGATATATTGGTTGATAGGATCGAGGCTAGGGAGTCTGAGTACCATCTACACAGGTATAAATTATCAGATTATATATATTTAATGTTACAATTTAAGTTATTTAAAAATTTGTAATATTTCATCTAGATGTGCATGTAAATTAACTTTTTTCTCTACCAGGATATGCCTCTTGTTACTCCTACTTTGAGCACTGATCATGTACGTCG
>MU223657.1:2517823-2539082 GCA_018584345.1 Thuja plicata
TATATATATATATATATATATATCACCAATTTATTTCAACTAGGTCAACTAGGGACCTAATTACAAAACTTTAATCTATTACATCTCAATACTCAATGCGATCCATTGAATTTCAAATAAGACATAGCAATGATCCATAACAACATCCTCAAACATGCACTCCAGATCCATAGATCATGCCACAATCCTTAGCAACGTTGTACATCACCAAGTCATCCAATAACACATAAGAACATCAATGCACCACATGAAATTCACCAAATCCAATCACATAATCCAATGTGATCCAACAACATGAATAAAACATGATCTAGAAACATCAGCAAGCAACATGAACACCAAGACATTAATGCGAACATCTCTATCATATAATTCATACACTTCTATGCTTTGTTCATCAGGAACACTAATCCACAACCACTGTCATAAAAGAAAATTAGATTTCCAGCATCCAAATCATGAACCACTCAAGCTGAGGACACAAATTCATGTCCTGAACTCACCACCAGGTTAGCAACCAAGAATATTGCATAACCGATCTAAATACTGAAACATTATCACAGTCTGAACAACCAAAATATTTGTGTCTGATAAATCTATGATAAATCTCTCAAATCATCATGTGATCATCTGCCACTTGAAAAGAATCAATTAAAGACATCCCTAAACACAACTATACAATCGCAACATTAGATCTTCAAAATAGTAACCACATTGATCAAATCATCTGATTGAACATACTAAAAACATTGTCTCTAACAATAGAAATATGTTTACATAAATGAAAAATATTAATGTCAACATATATATGCATAATTTGAACAACATCCCAACAATCTCCCCCTTTGACATTGATGGAAACATATGATGTGAAAAACATAATCAATGCGCAAAGAAACAATATCAATAACAATACCAAAAATATCCACAATATGACATACTTGTTTTACTATATCTCCCCAATGTGCTTATTTTTCACATGAATATCTCTCCCCCTTTGACATCAATGACAAAGGCACATGTATGCACTAAGTCATAGAGGCCAAAAATCTGAACAAAATATCTCCCAGGATAACATCTTTGAACAACATACCTCATGAACTAATCATGAAACATTCACTGCTCACTACTCTCCCTAAGGAGTAGCCATGAAAATATCAATCCAGAAGAATGAAAGATCTATAAGCACAAGTTAGACTAATGTAAATTATTGCATCTCTAGTTCTGATCAGGAGGGGAAATCACCCCAAGCTTACCTTGGAGATACTCAAAAGTATCCTTTGGCAAGGGCTTCGTGAATATATTAGCAATATGCTCTTTAGTAGATACATACTCCAATCTTACTTCTTTGTCACTGACTTTATCTCTCAAGAAATTATATTTGATGGGAATATGCTTTGTCTTTGAATGCAACACAAGATTCTTTGAAATAAAATTTACTCTGCCATATTATTTACTCTATTCCATGAATGCTACCATGAAAGAAAATAAGGAAAACCCACAAGGAGATCATGTCATGCACCATGGTCTAATGGTGCTCATTTATGAAAACCTCAAGGTTAAGCAGATTGATCACCCCCTATCTTAGAAACCTGATTCGGAGGAGGGAGAAAGTGATGAAGACTTCTATGTGGGGAAGGGTTCAAAGAGAGATTCTATGTCTGAATCAGACTCCTCTTCTGAAGACATTAAAGGAAAACACAAATGGACTCCAAAGAAAATGTCTAAGGCTTCTACTTCAAAGAAAGGCACCAAGCTGAGAGGAAAAAATCCTCATATTGTGATGGATTCCTCATCTGATGATGGGAAGGATTATTTCATGTTGAGTCGGAAGAGGAAGAACAAACTACTCAATCGAGAAAGAAATCTCATACCTCTAAGATTAAAACCATTGAGGATAAAGTTGTGGTTCAAGGGGAAAATGTGAAAGATGTTGCGAAAGATGCTGGGGAGGAGGAAATGGTTGGTAAAAATCCCATGGATTAGGAGGATGGTAGTGGGAAGTGTAAAGAGGATCTATTGAAGGATAATGTGATCCAAGACACAGTTCGATCCCGATTGGCAACCCGAGAGTGAGGAGTTACAATAAAACTATTGAATGGATCATTGATGATGATTTGCAGCTGAAGAAGGATGTGAGGGCCTTTCGTATTCACCTTCAAATTATTGAGGCTATGGTCCTTTGAAAAGATAAATACTTCCTAAAGTGTATGGAGGAGATGACTCAAGCCACTAAGCGTGCTGAAGATATGAAGGACTCTTTACAGTCCAAATTCCAGACTATTGAGAATAGGATTAACCAATTACTTTCCAAATTTTTACTTCTTCATTAATCAATTAGTCAAATCCATTAATTCCTTAATCGCGTAAATAGATCTTATCCTCCTCCCTTTGCATCTAGGTTTTGTATTTGCACCTTTCATCTTAGGTTGTGATAATCAAGCTTGGATACAAAGAGTTTGGGTTTTTCTATTTCCCAATTGTATAGGCCCCCTACCCACAAAAATTTATTAAAAAAAAAGAAATTTGGTGAGTGATCTCTACGTTAGCATTGCTCACCATTTTCCCCTATACAATGAGCTCTTTCCAAGATGAGACTTTTCAGTTTCCAATAACTTATTCTTGAATAATTCCTTGGTTACAAATATTAATCCTTTTTAACCTTCCCATTTCCCATGCATAATGATAATGTTATTACAATGGTTTCGGTAAAATAGTCCATTTTGGATGAATATGACAGGTGTCCCAAATGAAAGCGACCTTAGTTACCAAAACACTAAAAAATGAGAATGCAGATTCCTTTGACTTGAAAACACTATCCTTCTTGAGACATTCAAGAGTGCTGACAAGTATCTCTTCCAAATTCACGAACATCATCTCCAATTCCTGCAGTTTCCTATTTGATAATCGTGCCTCTCCCGGCTTTTGTGACTCTGTGTTCACAAAAGTTTGGGATAATTATATTTTGGGTATAGTTTCTGAAGGGTGCCATTCATTTCCTTGATTGGAATAAACTGAGCTATTCATATATATCCCCTTGCTGCAGTAGGAGTTTCATAAGCAAGAAATTGATCATGGTGACTTTTCATCCTTTTCTTCACTCGACTTTGTTTTTTTCACTTCAGTGTATACCTACGCGGGACCTGGGCATTGCACAAGTGCCGATTTGATTTGCATTTAAACACCATATACCATGAGTGTATCACTGATATAATTTTCCAAGGTCATTGACTTCACAGTCATGCTTGATAAATACGTATACAATGTGTATTCTCACCAATTCTTCTTTTGATGTCGTGACTCTGCAATCACAATCTAATTTGATTGTTGGATCCCCATGTAGGAAGCGAGTTACATTGCCTCCAAAAGGTCTTAATGGCTTAGTCATGTTTGTGATTAAATAAACCAGTACGAGCCATCTCCATCATATGCTTAAAACTTTTTCAACCCACATCATTCATAGCTAATGCATAAACTAATTCCTTATGTCTTTTAGCTGCAAATGGATTGTACCACTGCATCTTTGTTTTCACCCACAACTGCAAACATCCTCCTTGTTACAAAATTTTGAAAGTTTTCAGTGCTTCCTTGCAAATAAAAAATAGCAGTGAGACCACATATTTGGTAATCTTTCTCATTATAATACACTCTCTTTGCACACAATGCCGACGAGTGAGGAATTTAGAAGAGTTTGAGACATTGTGTACACGGTGCACCAGTTTATGAGGCCAGCTAGCTTTATTCTTAAATCCATTAGTCGAATGCTTCCTTGTTAGTGTCGGCCTTTTCCTTCACTATACTGTCGAAGAACTTTTAATCCTTTTCATTGCACAATATTAAATTCACATGGGACTTCAAATTTTACTGCTATTCTTTAGCGCCGACTAGTTTTAAGGATATGCACAGAAGTTTCTTCCATTCCATATATGTATATCTGATAAGCCCACAACCTTCAAACAACATTTTTTCATACAAATCAAATCCAAAGAATTGGCAGATGCATCATGGTTAATGTAATTAGATTCAGAAAAAAAATCATCGAACATTTCCTAGGGAGCCAACACCACCAATTCAATATTCTTGAATGGGTGCAGAAGAAAAATCTTTGGTCAAACGTGTCTTAAAATAGTAAACTGATATAAAAACTTGTGGCTTTGACAGAAGAAGAACATACGGTGAATACCCGATAGCCAACAATGATCTTAATCCCCCAATAAGATCCATCACTCCACCTAACATTGTATTTAGCTACCAGGTAATGTGCTCTTACTGGGCCTCGACTACCATAGGGATAAAGCTCAGGTGCAACCTTCTTTGATTCTATTTCTTTTAAAAATGGTGTGAATCAAGGCCCTCTGGTGATTCGTTCATGTTCCTTAACTCTTCGAATTATTTGCAACCGGCTTGGAGATCCCGATCATACATAATGTTGGAATTTTGAACAACTTCAAAAGCAATGTTGGGTAGATGACTGAGTTTTAAAGCCTCCTGTGAAATATAAATTACATTGGCTTGTTAACTCGATTCTCTCGATTGGTCATGAATGAAATTTATGCATTATGGGAAATAAAGAATTGGTTAATATGTTCTCCTATTGCAGCATTGACACATATATCTACAATCACCACATTTTATGTCTACGCATTGAGTTCATGATATTGAGATCGGGGCTTTTAAACATGGAGATACCATGTTCAAGGCCTGAGTGTCATTTTCTCCGCATATGGAATATCAACACTTCAAGTGTTTCCAGAAATAACATTAGACCCAATCCTTCAATTCATTAAATATTGGAATAGTGAATTTTGAACTTTTGAACTTGAACCTGTTGAACCTGAGAACTTGTTGAACTTTTTTGGTTCAGTGGTCCAACGTATACTCCAAAGTCCATCACTATTCCTTTGAATTGGTATTAAAAATTCATAACTCTGAGTTGGAGACTACATTTCCCACGAAATGTTGACAGCAGAATAAGTGACTTACATGGAGCAGAACCAAGAACTCATTTTTGCAAAGGATGTACCGAATTCGGAATTTAACCTCATCCGCAGATTGTCAACCCTTAAAATTAAAGCATTAAATTTCACAAATGATAGGGATTTTGATCATAAAAATTGGTTATATAGGACAAAATAAGGCTAGAATCAGTTTTATAAAAGGATTTTTCACCAGCTTTTATAGAATTTGAAAATTAATTGTTTTCATGATTTGACAGGCAGGGGTGCATGCATGTGCTCAAAATTTTGAAAAATGGGTCAGACCAATCGTGACCAACAAAGTTAATAAGACTTGAATGCTTCGATGTATGTGGATAGATTCTTATGCTATGATATTCTTCCTTGATTGTAGACTCCTTTGCTTGGCCTTCAATGAGGGAAATATGCTTGATCCATGGAGAAAATTGCCTTGGATGCTTGAAATATGCCTTGGAATGCTTGAGATGCAAATTTGTAGGATAAATATTTAAGTCTTCTCGCATAATGTCCAAATCACGAGACTTAGGTTGCTTATATACCCCTCACAAACATTTTGAATTGCAAAATTTGAAGAGGGATGACGAGGATTTGGATTTCCTACTTGACTATTGAGCCTAACCTCCAATTAAAATTTTAGAGGGTTTAAGGGGGAATAGGCCGACCTGGTTGATCTATTCCCGCCCAAAACTAATGAAATTTAAACTGGGGGTCCCAATTGAAATAAATATGCCAGAATGAAAAGCTAAATCAGGGTTGGAGTATTAAAAATCAATACGAAAGCATATACATGCTAATATTGGGCCTAATTGATCATCTAATTATAGGTGCTTACAATTTAGGATAGTACATTCAGGCCCTACTTTAGCACAAGTATGAGTCCACCTCATGCTCAGAGTAAAGGAGAAGAAAGATAGAAGAAAGAAAGAGAAATGATCATAGGAAAAACTATAAAGAGATAAGACATCACCAAGTTTAAGGACACAAGCCCCCAAACAAAGGATCTAAACTCATAAAACCACGTGCAAGGACACAAAAACAAAAACAAAAAGTCAAAAGACAAAAGACACCAACAAACGAAAAAAGGGTTAGTACAAAAACAAAACTCCAAAGCAGCTATTTTAAGAGACCTCGATTGAGAAAACACCTAAACCACTTGTATCATGTTAAAAAAGCTATTGCAAAAGAACAAGTGGTCACATGGAAAGGTCTAGAGAATCACCAAATACAAGACAAGACTCCATGGTCTAAACAACTAGCAAAGCTATAAGAGCATGGAGAGAAGAGAAAGAAACACCATGATTCCAATGGGCTAGAAAGTTGCATTATGCTAGGTGATCCATGGAAGAAAAGAGGAGGAAAGAGTAGAAAGGCTATAAAGTTGTGTTATGCTATTTCCACTCATCCCAAAGAGAGAGCAAGGGTAAAATTGATGGTATAACAATTTGCATTATGCTAGTCAGTTATACCCAAGGATAACCAAGCAAAGTATTGTCCATAAGGAGATCGACCATGGAAGGATCGGTCATAAGGAAAGCATTGTCTCCAAAGGGATCCATTGTATAAATTTCCAAGGAAAGCGTTGTCTCTAAGGAAATAACAAAACAACACACAAAGGTGCAAAAGGATGGAATTAATAGTCTAGCAAGATGTGTTAATGCTAGTTAACCCATCAAAAAGGATAACCAAGTGAAACATTGTTCATAAGGAAATCCACTATAGTATGATCAATCCTAAGGAAAGAATTATCTTTGAAGGGATCCATTGAAAAGGAGGATTAGTCCCAAGGAAAACATTGTCTCCAAAGGAATCCATTGAATAATGTACAAGGAGGTCATATATATGCCCCCCTCCTTAGGATGACGACATAAGAATACAGTAACATCATAAGGAAAAGAGAACAAGAATACCTACTTCCAATAACAAGTAGATATCCTTAAATCAAAAATATATGCAATAGCCTTAGCGAAGAGGAAAGACTCTGGTTAGCTTAGGGAAAGATAATTGTGAAAGGATATCTCACAACTAGTGGAAAGAGACCGTTGTGTTGGTTTATTTTTATGTTGTGATGAAAACAACAATAACCTCTTCCCTTTATGATTGTTTTATAGAGGAGCCACCTCCAAATATTTGTTCATGCAAGAAAAGGACCAACTGACAAACACTCTTTTAATACTTCTACTCTTTAGATCTTGCTACACCAAGGGGGGATAGTCTGTAATACCTTCAAATATATCTAATATGTCACTATTAAGCAGTAATCTCATAATGACAACATAACCGGGAGATACTAGGTAACTGCCTAATTACCCATTGAACATCAACCATGAAATAGAGTATGAGATATGAATTTGTAACAAACGTACACCAATGTAGACTTAACGGATTTTAAATGTTTGCTTATAGGAAAACACAACCAATGTGCAACTATATATGCAATAAAACAAAACTTATTAGCTTCAGATCAATGCTTTATCCATTGGGCTATATTCTGACTCAGATACAAGATACTGAAATTAATGTTCACCAAAGATTTCAAATCAAAATACAACTATCCCAAAACCCCTACTACTAATAGAATCCTAGCATGTGTCAAATGAATCTATGCATAAGTCAGAGCCTAATTTAATATGATCCTAGATCAGAGCTCTCAAATAAGTACATAAACACGGAGAAAACTATGCTAATGAATTAGAAAATTCATAACTCACATGACATGTAACACATGAGAGATTGGAATCTGGATCTTTGTATTAAATTCATAAAATCTTATTTTAGTATACAAAAAGTACTCAGAGATAACCTCTTCAATAACTTGCAAAAGATCTCTCAACTTTATTTCTGACTTTTTACACTGTCTAGTACAAATTATACTATCTTTCCCTCTTGACTGAAAACTTTACAAATTGTTTACAATACAAAATTCTCCAGCCCTGTCTAATGATCTTGGGAATCCTTTTATAGAATAGGATTGTAACAAGCTTCAGATCATTTGGAATCAGGACAAAATCAACGACTCAAATAAAATACAAAATAGCTAGAGGAATAATAACCACTCTTGTTACAATATATATTTGACAAAATTTATTTTTTGACCACTTGGTACTTGCAATTTCTTTATCGTTGTTCGACATGAGCCATCTGGAGTCTGTTGTGCTTGATATTGGTGATGTAAGATCTTTACTTTACTTGTATCATCCAATCTGTTAGGCCTCATCATCCACTTGCATGTTGTCTCCTTCTTCTGGATCAACTATTGTGTACCTGTCCATCCAAGAGGTATACACCTCATCACTTGGCCAAGAAAATCTAAGGGCCTCATCCTTTCGATTGTTAATCTCCTTCCAGTCGACACTTGCCTTCTCAATCTCATCTAACCAAAATCCAAAAAATGCTCTGGCTTTACCGACAATCTCAACTTTTTGAACAAACAGCAGTGTACTTTCCAGGGTGATTATACTGTTTGTTCTTACTGCTAGTGCCTCGTTCATTTGCCTATGCCATAATGCTGCATCTTTTATATCTCCATTTTTCTTAAACGGATTTGGGAACATTTCATACTGGTCCTTTGAATATTCTTTTTTCAAGGCCATTACCTTCCTTACAACAATGCTCCTTCTAATATCCATGTCTATCAGCAATTTGACACACTTATAAGTGCCAGTTAAGACAATGTCAACATTATTCTCGCTTTTACAACTGCTGTGGAAGAATTTCAATTCTCCTCTCTTTCCCTTCCATCTATTTACCATTTGGTCCAAATTATCTTTATTTGCATTATACTCATTCAATATGTTTACAATTTTCTTTCCTTGTGAATAAATTGTAGTGGGAACTAATTCATGAGTACAATGCATGAGGGTGTTATGTATTTTATCTGCATATTTTTGTTTCACCCATGCCTTTGCTTCCCTGAAAGCTGCAGACTGTTCAACCCACTCCTTCTTTGACTTCTCCAGTTCTGCTCTTTCACCAATCAATTTGGCCTTTTCTTGCTCCAACTCCTCTAGTGTGGTTTGGTTTGATGGTGCATGGGAATGAGGGTAAGTGATGATCGGGCTTGATGAGGATGGTTGGTGGGGATCTTGTGTAATCCTCCTCTGAGGCACATATTGGACTATTTGTCTTCCCTCAAGGAGAGCAATTCTATTGTCCTCAATAGATTTAATCCTTTCATCATTGTAAGCATTCATGATAACCTCATATTTCTCTGTCAGGATTTTGAAAGCCTCTTCTTGTTTCCCAGCTACCTTCAAACTTAATTTTGCTATTTGCAAGGTGAGGTTAGTTGCTTCCACCCCTGAAGTATCTAAGACTCTTTTCACTATAAGGCCACATGTATGCTCAGCCTGATCATCCTCATTAGTCTTCCTTTTATCTTTCCTTTTTAAAGACCATATTGCCAGTGCTGCATGATCTTCACTAAATTGGGCACCGATTGATGTCCCACTGGTGTGCAATGGTTTAGCCTCTTTCCTCACAACATCAAATACAATGGCATCAACCAAATCCCACTGAGGCAAGAATAGGACTCCCTTTTTCTTTACTAACTCCCTACCCTCTTCAGGGGTTATCTTGTCAAACTTGGTCATCATTTCCTGTTTCATTTCCTTTTCAATGTCTTCTTTGCTCTTGTTAGGTTGAGATTCTTGAAACTTTTGACATTTCTCCTTGAATTCATCAATGTGGACTCTCCATGGGAATTGGATGAAGGCCCTAGCCTTAACAAAATAATCATCAGATAAAAATTCCTCACTGGCCTGTTTGGTTACAAGGTCCAGCTCTTTCCCTGCAAATTCTACTATTGTAAGATCCAGAGTTGCATGCTTGGGTGCCTCTGGCACTCCCTCTTGCAGCTCCTGGGCTGTGACAAAAACATGCCCTGTATTTCCCATTTTGACAAATTGTTTTGCAATGGCTTGATCATCCATCTGCAGAGGAGACTGAGAAAGGGAGTAGATATCACTTGATTGTTCTTTTCCTTCCATCTTCTGCCTCTTTGGAGATGACAGTGTTTGAGTACTAGTATCTGTTGGCCTCTTCCCCTTTTGGTTAGAAGTCTTTTCAATCCTAGGTATGATTGTACTATACCCTCTCCGTTGGTAGACCACATAATTTCCAGGTGGGACTACCCTTTCTTGTGTATTTTTGCTCAGAATAGCCTTAGCTTTTTCTGGCTCAGTCTCTATCACTTTCTTCTTCTTCTGGTCAAGGGTTTGCATTATATCTTCAAACATGGTCATTAGAGATTCAAAATTCTTAGCCCAAGGTGAAAATACCTTCAAGGGATCATAAGATCTGTCAAAATTATGAATAAAATCCAAAGATTTTTTATACACTAACCATTTCTCTTTCTTGATCTCTTGCTCAGTTAGATCAAACTCATTCGTTATGATATCTTCTGGAAAATTGAATTGGTGATCTAGTGCTAGGCATTTGGTTCTCTTCCTGAACATATCAATGATAAAACCCTCATTATCTACACACCTCGCCACAAGTGTTGCTAAATGGTATGGCTCTAGGTATTTATCAAATTGGGTCCATCCCCCCTTTGTAATGATAAAGTGATGGGCTCTAGTGAGGGTAGGGAAAATGCTTCCCTTCATTTTGCCTGTTAAGGCTTCTTCTTACAATCCACCTAGTTGCCTAAGAATCTCCACCAATCCAATCTTTAGTGGCACTCTATAAGGAAGAACATTTGGGGTCCCCCTAAAACCATAAACCTTGATAACTATTGAGACAGGGTATAAAATAAGATCACCCCAATTGTGAACAATTTTCAATTCTAGAGCATACTCCAATGGTCTTAAGAGTCTCATCATATCTGTACTAATTCTAGGGTTTTCCTTACATAACAATGATTTAAGCCTAGCAGCAAAAGATCTATCAAAATTTATGTAACTGGTCTCCTTTCTATCCCAAGAAAAATCAACACTCCATAACTGAACAGGCAAATCCTCATCATCCTGAAATTTGGTGAGGTCCATTTCTTCTTCAAAGAAATTAACATTATTAAACAAAATCATATGCATAATTAAGGAGTACCATCCCATTGGTTTGAGTATCTTCTTATCCTTGATGCCTATTAGATCCTGATGCATTAACTCAACAATGTAGGAAGCATAATAAAAAATAACTGACAGGTGGGGATGCAAAATCTGAATAACCATAAGCATGAAGTGGACAAACATTATTATTTCCTTATCTTCTCCTAGCACATGGCACAAGACACTATACATTCCCCTAGCCTTGCTATTAAAATAGTCCAGTTTAAAAGTCTATGGTGTATTTGGGCCTACCACAATTAGACCTCCTATCTTATTAAAGTATCCTTTTAGGGCCTCATTCCTATAGTATTCTTACTGAGTCTGATACACCTCCTTGAAATGGTCAAATTCAATATCATCCATTTGGACTGAGAGGTCACTTAAATTAAAAACCTTTCTAATTTCATCGACTGTGATAGTCAATAGCACATTCCCCTCTGTATCTCTTAAAACCCAGGATACTCTGTCATATGTATTAGGTATCAAAGTTAATAGGTCTGTATCCATGAATACTCCAGGAACTATCAATTTACCCACATCTAGATCCCATAAATTGCAATCTGGGGAGGGAGTATTCCTCTGGCTATAAGCTATTTTGAACAAATTTAAACTACTTGTGCTAGTCTTGGCATCTTTGGCCCATCTACCTGTATCATACAAACCCTCCCAGACTCTAAAATGGGGATGTAATGGAACAATTTTCTTATTTTGGGTAGCACCAGTGATAGACCCACTCAACTACTGTAGAAGGTCGTCTCGTACATTTCTATCCTTGTACTCCACATTTCCAGAGAAATCAATCCTAGGGGCCATTTTTAGAATCTAGGACTTCTTATGGGAATGATCTTCAAATTATATTAACAATTCTGAAACTCTTTCAAAATTCCAAATCTTACTAAAAGTATAAATTTGTACTGTATCACAGAAGACTTACCCGTTCTGTAATTTGTCACAAAGAGCTCAATATCACTGTAATTATGATCTTTGCTTGAATGACTTCGATGAATTATGGCATCTTCAAGTTTAAGCGATGAATTATATGGCCTTAATCAAATCAGTCTTTCACATTGAAATCAACTGAAGTGGCCACATGCTCTGCAATCAATTCACCTGGTTTAAAAATCGTGGCTTAACGGTTCATTGACAACCATTTTAAGAACTTTGAATTTGGACCGTAGATCTTCAACAACATCTCCTTCATCGGGCGAATCTCATTTCTTCCTGGAAACAACTATTCATTTGGGACATGTGTCAGCACGACTTGATCACTTAAATGATAGATCTCATGTAACTTCTCCATAAGCAATCAAGTCAACTGTCAGATTTATCTCAACCTGGCCATAAGTTATTTTACCTTGAGTTTACTAATTGTGGCCGCAATTTATCCACTTGGACACACGTCAATACTGCTTAATGGCTTAGATGCTAGATCTCGCGCATCTTTCCTTTAAGTCATTAAGCGAGCCGTCTGTTCTTTTCTACAACTGCACCTTCTTTAACTCATCTTTGCGCTGTACATGGCCCACCCTTTTCCACGTATCACCATGACTTAATCACTTATCCTTTAGATGTTAACCACTTTGCCTTTAAGTGATTAAGTTGACCATCGGATCATTCTATACTTGCTCTGCCTTTAGTTCCTTCTTTACGACCTCTGTCGGACCTACTAGGACACATGGCATCACAGCTTAATCGCTTAAGTGATAGATCTCATGCACTTTGTTGTTAAGCGATTAAGTCAGCCGTTATATCTTCTTCAAGATTTCCACCTTTTAATCTGCGGTCACCTTTACCGTTAGTGGAATACACATCACCCTCAGGACACGCGACATCATGGTTTAATGGCTTAATTGGTAGATCTTGCACATCTTTGGGATAAGCCATTAAGTCATCCATTGGATCAAAATAAAAATGTCTGCACCTTAATCAACAGTCGTTCACAATATTTAGACCCACCAATTGCCACATGTCAACACCGCTTAATGGCTTAATTGATAGATCTTGCACATCTTAGCCATAAGTAATTAAGTCCACCGTTAGATCTGTCCATGCTTTAATCTCCATCAAACTACCTGCGACAGGGCCCATGTCACTCCAAAGACATGTGTCACTCAGACTTAATCGCTTATAGGATAGATCTCGATCATGTTGAGATTAAGCAATTAAGTCAACCGTCCGATGAAACAAGATTTCCTCTCTATTTAACTAAAAACTCTTCTGACTGCTGGACCTACCAAAGACACATGACATCATGAATTAATGGCTTATGAGATAGATGTCATTCATCTTGGGAATAATCCATTAAGTGGTCCATCAGATCAAAATACATTAGCTCAACAGATAGTGGATTTAATAAAACATTACGGACTTTGGACTTAGGAAATAATAAAAGACCACGCTGTTAGGATACTCACAACTTAATGAACGTGAAAATATTTTAAAAGGACACATGCAAGACATGAATTAAGTGGCAAAAAGTAACAAAGAATTAGAAACCACTTCGACACAAAGGGTTTTAGGACCAAATTTTACACTTAGAAACATTGCAACAAGGGTTTCAAAAATTTATACAAGACCCTATTTTAGATACAGACCATAGATCCATTACTTTGGAAATTTTTTTAACCAGACCTAACAGTGTCTCTTTGTGGGGATGAATACCTCCTGTAGGTGTTACAAGAATTCAGAATCTCGAGGGAGCAAACCAACCTACTGGAAAACAAAACTACTCACACAACAGGAAAGCAAACTAAACTAAGACATAAAGAAACACACTTGCAAAAACACTATATACACAATCCTAATGTTCATGGATAATCAGACTTCAAGAGAAGTATAACTTCAAGAACTATCCATGAACTGGCAGTTCTAAAATGATTCTAGTAAGATCTTTCAATAAGTATGAATTTTGTCCATACCTTTCATGAACAATATAAGGTCCCAGCCAAATTGGCTCAAATTTTCCATGCTTTCCTTTGTCTTCCAACCTAGAATTCCACATGAGAACATAAGCTCCTACATCAAATTTTCTTGAGATTGCCTTTTTATCATACAATTTCTTCACCTGCAATTGCAACTTAACATTCTTCACAGAAGCTTCCCTTCTGGCTTCATCTAACTCCACGAGGTCATCAATTCTCAATTGCATGTCATTATCAATATCATCATCATAATTTTGAACAAACTTATACATATGCATCAGATTGTTTTGGAGCAATCTTTCTTGGATCCCATAGACTAGATCAAAATGTGCACATCCTATGGCCTTTTTTGATGTTAACCTATATGCCCAAACAACTAGTGTTAACTTTGAATCCCAAGCCTTCTTATTTGTATCTAGAATTCTTTTAATAATCTTGAGGATGCTCTTATTAGTGGACTCAGCTTGGCCATTTCCTTGTGGGTGGTAAGGTGCAGAGTAAGATGTGTGAATACCATATTCAACACAAAAATTGATATATTCCTCAGATTTAAAACACATGGCATTATCTGAGATGATCTTCTCTAGGCACCCAAATCTAGTAATTATGTTCTTTAGTAAAAAATCAATCACCACTTTACTTGTAGCTCTCTTAGTGGGGATTGCTTCCACCCACTCAGTAAAGTAGTGTTTAGCTACAATGATCCATGAATGTCCTCCACTAGACTTTGTAGCTATCTCTCCTATAAAATCAATACCCCATTGCTGAAAAGGGGCTTGAACTTCCACTGGTGTAAGGGGCACATTACCTGAGAATTTTAGCTTACCAGAGAAACATTGGCAAGCATCACATCTTTTAACCAGTTGATAGGTATCTTTAAAAATAGTTGGCCACCAGAATCCTACTCTTAAAATCTTATGTGCAGTAGTCTTGGCCATGTAATGGCCACCACACACTCCATTATGCATCTCTTGCAGGATCCTGTCTGCTTGTTCTTTATCAACACATTTCAGTAAAATTCCTTCAAGATTCCTCCACCACAGCTCATCTCTGATCAGGGCAAAATGGATTGCTTGTAATTTCAATGTCCTTTTCTTATTCTCATTCATGCCCTGTGGACAGTTCATTCTTTGCAAATAATAAATAATGTTAGTATACCAGTCACAATGGTCAAGGTTACAAATGAAAGGTCTTTGTTCCTCTTCTAAGGTATTAATGTGATTAGCATCCAAGTTTGCACTAGCCATCAATTTAGCTAAACCCATTCCCCTGACCAACTTAGTGATTTGGATTTCTATATTAAACTCTTGAATCCCGTTGATCCATCTACATCTTTTTCCTGACACCTCTTGTTGAGTAAAGATGTCCTTAACTGTTGTTGAGGGGACATAAGCCATTACAATGACACCTATTAAATAACACTTGAAAGCTTTCACAGCCTTCACCAATGCATAGGCCTGCTTCTCAGTTATATCATATTTGAGCTCTGTAGCTTGTAATGATTTACTGAAAAAAGGCAATAGGTTGCTCAAACCCCTCTTCTTTTTTCTGTAACAATACAACAGCAATAGTATGACAAGATGCAAATGAAAAAATATTCATGGGCTTAGAATAATCAGGAGTTCTCAGGACAGGGGCATCCTTGATAGCTTGCTTAATCTCTTGAAAATATTTAGTGGCCTCCCCATCCCATTCCATTTTAGCATCCTTCTTTAACATCTTTGAGATTGGTCTACTTTTCTTAGCAAAGTTAGTTACAAATCTTCTGAGAAAATTTACCTGCCCAAAGAAGGATTTAATTCCCTTAACATTTCTTGGGATGGGAACTTTATCAATAGAAGCTACCCTATCTAGGTCAATTCTAACCCCTTCCTTTGAAACAATGTGACCCAATAACTTACCTTCTGTCACTCCAAAAAATGCATTTCTTGGGATTGAGAGAAATCTCAAACTCCAGAGCTCTTTCAAAAATATTTTCCAGGTGCTCACAATGTTTCTCTTCCTTCTTTGAATAAGTTGTGAGGTCATCCCGATAGACCTCGAGAAATTTTTGTAGGAAGTCTAAAAATGCAACATCCATGGCTCTTTGGAAAGTATCCCCAGCATTCATTAATCCGAAAGGCATCCTAACATATACATACATTACCCATGGTGTGGTAAAAGCAGTCTTAAACTGCTCTGATTCTTTGACCACGATCGGGTTATACCTAGAGAATCCATCCATCATGGACATGAGTTCACATCCAGTGACTCTCTGTAGCATATTTTCCATGTTGGGGAGAGCATAGTTGTCTTTTAAGGAAGATATGTTCAACTTTCTAAAATCCACACACAGCCCGATATCCCCATTCTTCTTCATGACATGGACTAAATTGGAAACCTAGGAACAGTGTCTGATGGGCTTAATTATCCCAACATATTTCATTTTCCTCAATTCCTGTTCCATCTTCGGTCTCAGGGTGGGATTGATGGGCCTTTGCTTTTGCCTAAAGGGCTTGGCATCTTCCTTCAATGGGATTTCATGTTGAAACAGTTCCTTATTATATGCCTTTAGGTCATCATATGTCCAAGAAAAGAATTTTTTATACTTCCTTAAAAGATTAGTCAGATCCTCCTTGATTTTGGGTGACATTTTTTTACCAATAAATAAGTTAGGAACTTCTTCAGTTCCCACATTAACTTCCTCCAAATCTTTAGATCTATTTACACATGTAACAAAGTATGGTCCATCCTTGCTATCAAAGGCTCTTTCCAGAACAACTAGTCCCTTTGGGACTTTATTTGACTTCAGATGCAATATTTCTTTCCCTAAGACAATATCCTTTCCATCAATGTTTTTTAAATACTTAGTGAAATCTGTCTCTTTATTGTTAAGACTTGCCTCACAATACAAGAATCTCATAATATCTACATCATCGTCAAACACTTTCCAACTATCCACATTGTCTGGTATTGAAGGCCTAGTCTAAACTTCTATTTTAGAAATTCCAGCAAAAGTAATATCTTTTGGCCTTAAAGCAATGTTAGCCAACAAATCTGCCATTCTGTTTTGGCTCCTATCCATCTAGTCAATACCAAATGCATCAAAACTTTCTAACTCATCCCATACTGCATTTCGATACTGCTTCAATCCATGGTTCTTGGATGCATATTTGGATTTGATCTAAGATACCACCAACTCAGAGTCTCCAATAACTCTAATGCATTTGATTCCATGTCTTGCAGCTAATCTCAGAACTATTAACAGAGCCTCATACTCTGCCACATTATTTGTACAATTAAACAACAGAGAAAATAAAAATTTGAAGGTTTTCCTAGAGGGAGATATTAACAGAACCCCAGCACCAGCCCCTTCCTTAGAACTGGCACCATCAAAATACATTATCCATAACTTAGTGTGTTCAGATAAATTATTTACATCTTCTGACAACAATGCAGGTTGTGATTTTCTTGCAGCTTGACTTTCCTGCACTTGAAATGACCCCATCTCAGTATCCAAGAAACAGTTCATATTGTTATCATCTTGCTCCTCAATCATATGAGGAGTTTTGGTTTCCCTTGATACTTTGATGTTCTCACCATTAATGTTAAAGGTGGAAAATGACAAATCAAATTGAATGCTTCCCCCCCATAGATGCACTCTATTTTCTTGACAATAACATTCCATATTGGGGGGGAATGTCTATAACCAACACACTCATTGTTAGTACTTTATCTGGGAAAGCTGCCAATTTATAAGGCAAAGCCTTAATAGTGCCTATAATAGACACTTCTCTAGAATCCATGGCTTGGCATCTCCCATGTGGTGTGTCCACTTTCAATCCCATTGATCTCATAACCTCTGCAGGCATGACAGTGTTAGATGCCCCAGAGTCAATCATGCAATTCTTTAACATTTTACCATTTGTTAACAATGTCAAAAAAAAGGGATGAACATTTTCTGCAGTAGTATTAACAATAGTGGTGTCCAAGTAGATTTGAGGAATCTTTGACACAAGCACATCAGTTTCCTTTGTTGATTTTTCCTTAGTGTCAGACACTCTTTGGTTTTTCTCTGGTCCCATAGTCTTAGCAGAACTAACACTCTTCACCCATGTCAGATTTTTTTCTTTATGCTCTCCTATTCTCATCATTTCCAATAGAGGTACCTTAACAGTTATCTGGGACAGGAGTTGCCCCATATCCACAAGGGTGTATTTCATATCAGAAATGTTTGATTTTTGATTTGTGTAATCCATATTTTCTGCTTGAGTAGCCAATTTTGCTTCATCTCCCTTATGTGGTTTATCCTCTTTTTTGGAATGAGGTATGGGATTTTCCATTGTTTTCACCTTTTCTTTATATATACTTGGGCCAATAGACTTGTTTCCTTTTTTGATCAAAATTTTGTTTGTACCTTTAGCGTGTTTCTCTTTTTCCTGTGGCCTTTTGGTACTATTTGGGGTATCCTTGATAAAGATACCAACAGGTTTTCCATCTGCATTTCCAACTACTTGTTTCTTAAAACTAATTGCCCCTTTCTTGTGCAACCATATTTGCTGTGATCTCAGCAATTTCTTCATCAGATGGCCTTCTCAAAATAGGCGTCTCATCACATCCTTCAACATTACATCTCATGTTATCAATCTCCCAATCCTGTATGTCAGAATCATTAGATTGATAATATGTTTCATCATTAACCAGAGAGGAAGTCATAGCACAACCACTATCATCATATTCTTCCTCTTCATCTTCTTCATTTTCTTCAGTGACAGAAACTCTGGCAGCAATAACACAATATTCAGGATTATGTGGAGACAGACAAGTTACACACCAGGGATTATCATTACACATATTTACAGAAGTTTTGTGCAGGGGATCATGATTTTTTTCATTATATTTATCCTTCTTCTATGGGACAATAGGTTTCCCATCTTTCCACTGAGTAGTATAAGGATAGTTCTGCATCCTAGGCTATCTGTTGTAATTGCCATAGGAAGGCTTAATCTTATTTGGAACCCTATTGTGACTACTCTCTCCAGGCTTTAAATTTTTTAGATCATTCAAAATCAACTTAAGGTTATCATCCTCCTTAGGTTTAGAACTCAAGGGTTTATCTGATTTTTTCTTATTATACCTGGTAGGCTTCCAATCTTCTCTCCTGCCCACTTTCCCAGAAACTCTTATGTTTGTCTCAATGTTGACTGCTATCTTATATGCTTCCCTAATATTTCTAGGGTTCTTATCTCTTAACAAATAACCCATTTTTGCATCAAAAGCATTAAGGTAGGTAGCGAGACATACCTTATCATCTAGTCTCATCACTTGTAGCAACTTGTGCATTGCCCTTTGAAATCTGATAGTGAATTCTACTTCTTCATTTTGGTTCTTCTTTATGTTGTTGAACTCATTTAGCATGAACCCCTCATTAGTCTTGTCCCATATTGGTCCTTGAAACATTCCTTCATCTCATCCATGGACCCAATACATTCATGGGGCAATCCTCTAAACTAGTCCCTAGCATCCTCAGTTAATGATTACACAAATAATTTCATCATAACATCATCATGTGCAATTTCATAGTCATCAATCATATCCATAAAATTCTTCAAATGTTCTTCACATGTTATTACACTATTTCCAGCAAATTTAGGAAGCTTATCCCTAATCTTTTTAGGGATCTCACTTAGATAACCAGGAATGCCAAGGAAAATAAATTGTATGTACCTTTGAGTATAGACAGGAGCCTTTTGAGATAAAGTGTTACCTTGAGTATTTGAAGTGGTAGCATTTCCAGAATCAATAGGTGGTGGTATACTCATTCCTGAGATCAGAGACATTTTAGGACTAGCACCAGTAGGATGAGGACCAGAGGTTTGCCTAAGGAATTCAATTTTTATTTTTTTCATTTCAAGAGTAGAGGCTTCCAATTCAGCCTTCTCTAATTCCTTGGCTATTATTTCCCTCTCTCTTTTGGCTCTCTCCAACTCAGTATCCAGCTTAACCAGGGGATCCACTATACTCCCTTTGTTCACTGGCTCCTTTATTTCAATAGCTGCTACTTTTTGTTTACTTTTGTCCTTGGGATTTGGTATGCCATATAATTGTTGAACAACAGGTTCATATTCCAATTTCTCAGGTATAACAGTAGCATTCATTGCCTCTAAATCTCTGAGTTGCCTTTTCAATTGGTCATATTGATTCTAAGAATGTCTGATTCTTTCCTCTTTCTCTCTTTCTCTTTTTTGTCTCAAGGCAATCTGTTCTCTGATTTTTCTTTCCAACTCGCCCACTTCTTCAAAAACCTCTTCAGAATCTACAAGGGTCATGTTAGATTCTGAGTTCTCATCCATGATAGTTCTCTCTCTTCTATGATGATGGGCATTTGGTCTTTCAGATGAGGGAGATCTCAGATCACTTGGATGATTCCTATTCTCTTCACCTTTACTTTTAGATCTGGACCTTGTCTCATGTCCCTAGGACTTACCACTAACCACCTTCCTGGTATATCTAGGAACATCATCAACCCTTTCACCCTGAGAGTAATAATCCCCATAGAATCCCAATCCCAATTGTGTTTCATGTTCAACTTCTACATTTTATTCTTCATGATTAGGAGGAATGGGAGTATCCATTCTTATATTTCTTCTCTGCCTCCAGGCTTGGCAAGTAACTCCAGCAACATTTATGTTCACTGATTTCCCAGCTCTGGAAGTGGATGGAATCTCACCTTCCAATTCATTCTCAGGATGACTATTCATCCTGGATCTGGTATTTTTGTAACTCATAGCTAGATAATGGTGTACAAAATAATTATAACTCATCATTGATGCAGAGATTTCTTTGAGTCGCCACCCAACAAATAGCTGGGAAATACACACTAACTTTGAAGAAAAATTTTTGTTATGGAAAATTTTCACGGGTCACAAATATCAAAAAATTCTAAGCATCTATCCTGATATATTTTCAAGGGCAGTACAAGTCACTAGGATATGCAAAGATACAACTCTGTAATACAATGGTCAACCTACTGGTATTGATAAGTAAGTAGACCAGGAGACCAGCTCAAATTGAAAAACCTTACTCACTTATTGCAATGAAAAACTATTCCCCAACAGAGTCGCCATTTTGTTGGTTTCTTTTTATGTTGTGATGAAAACAACAATAACCTCTTCCCTTTATGATTTTTTTATAAAGGAGTCTGTTAGAATTAATCTTTCCTTGGTATGTATGTAATTAAAAGATATACCAAGGTCATGTCTTATATTTGTAATTCCTTTAATAAGGAAATTTAGATATTCCTCCTTAAGAGGATTCCTACACATGGCACACACCAAAT
>MU223657.1:2554400-2567782 GCA_018584345.1 Thuja plicata
TATATATATATATATATATATATATGAGCTCGTCTTTTGGTATCATCACATGTGTCATGTTGTCTTTTATGAGATTTTTCCTATATGCTTAGATGTTTAGACGATTAGAATGTATGCAAATAGATGAACATGTGTGGAATAGATGTAAATGTATGAAATGCACATGTATGTGATCTGTATGAGTGTATGCGATGTACATGTTGATGTAGATGCAAAGATGTATGTATGTAGATGATTTATGTGAATGCACTTATGAACGAGAATATGCAAATGCAATGTGTAGATGATAATGAGTTGTGAATGTGTAATGTATATGGTACTAACATCTCATGCAGGACAAAGAATGCTAACCAAAAGAACATGTGAAGAATCGAGAGCGAGGATCGAACACCTATGCAGTCATGATGAAACCAGGACAGTGAAGAAGAACTCCCCAATGTATGAACTCAGAAGAATGCAATGAAGAGAACACTGAATCGCTGCCACAATGCAAGTCTAGAATGAAAATGCAATCCTATGCTAGATGCAATATGAAAGTGCAATTCTAGGACATGGTTGTGAGACCCATCGTATAATCATCATCATTGAGCATTTTTTTGGAACATCGAAGTTGTTACAACCCTTACTGGTGCCACAATGCAACCATAAGGATATGAATATGACTTGCATAAGATAAAATGTAGGAAATGAACATAAGCACCAAGGCACAAAAGCCAAGATGACCTGAACATTATTTCTAGTTAATGTTGCAAGAGTACACCAGTATCGAGGCATTCAAAGCCAAGATAACCATGAGTGCAAGCATGCGTAAACAAATAGAGAAATAACAAACATAGAAATAACAGTCAAGGAGATAGTACTGACCTCACCATGGCGTACAAATAAACAAGATCGAGGGATGTGAGGCTTTTCCACCTTAATGCGGGAGCTCTTATCATATACACCCTGTTTATTTGACATTGCCAGATCATCGGGACTACACCAACAAGCAGTAGACAAAGAAAATATCAATGAAATTCATGAGAATAGACAACATACAAAGAAATATTCAATCATAGCTCAGCCAGTTTCAAATTTTTTGAATATGTTCATGTTTAGAGGTGTTGAAAAACACCGTGGTGCTTGTGAGTGCATTGTGTTTGATTGTTATCAATAGATGTTTACGTTTGAGATATCCGATGTGTGTTAAAATAACACAGATGTGTCCAAAGATAGTGTTGAAAAAAACTATTTATGGTGGTGTTGAAAAACACCAGTTTGTGTCAGTAGCGAGTTGTCCTTGAGAAGTGACAAGATTAATGACTCAGGTGTAAACCAAATATGTGATCAAATTAGGGACTCGTGCCCCCAAGTAATGATGACTAACTTGACGTATGTTGTGAGGACAAACCATATTTTATTTCCACCAAGCGTATGGCACTGAATCAGTTTCAAGTCAGAAGGGTTCGCAAAGGAACCAGAGTGTCATGAAAGTGACCGAAAGCTATGTACAAACTAAAGCGAAGAATCATCAAGACCGAGTATCGATAGATAGAGCGTTTGAGTATAACTCCAATTGTAATGGATGTGAGCAATCTCAATAGTATGGCGATAGTAGATAGACGTAGTGAGAACCACTGGTGACTAACGCGAGAGAGATGCTCAAGTGAAGAGATCATAGGACTAGCTAGACATTAGTAGGCAGACGTAGTGAGAACCACTGGTGACTGATGTTAGAGAGATTCTCAAGAAGAGAGAACTCAGTATAAGCTAAGCGACAATAGGCAGACACAGTGAGAACCACTGGTGACTATCGCAAAGTAGATGTCAAAAGGTGATAGGATAGTGCCCCATAGACTAGGAGGGTTGCCCTCAGAGTATGACCAGTTTCAATCCAGGTAAGTTGGTGTCTTGATGGGAAATGGAAAGCATGCAGAAAAGCAAATGTAAGTAGGAAACCAGGAAAGCAGCAAAGCAGGAAAGTAAATGTGGAACAAGAGGTGCTTGTTTAATAGGTTTTGACCTTCTTGGCATAAATTTTTTTTTTTCTACCATGACACCTGTTTGCCAGGTTTTCATCAATGGCACCTCTTTTTTTTACTCTTTTTTCTCTTTTTTGTATTTTTGGAATATATAATTTTTTTGGAGATACATCAAAGCGCCTATCGCTAGGTTTTCACTAAGATGATCATTTTTTCAGGACTTTACTATATACAGGAGCATACTGAAGATGTCTCAGTTGTAGAACTATTTCAGATGAAGAGCGTTGATGGGCTCTTTGAGTTTCTCTCCTTCAGTGGTAGAAATTTGATAGGTACCTAACCCAAAAACTGTAGTGACAACATACGGACCAAGCTAATTTGGTTCAAATTTTCCTTTCTGGATCCAATGTTGTTGATTCTTAGGGTTCTCCCTCAGAATGAGGTCACTCGCTTGGAAATCCCTTTTTCTAACCTTCTTGTTATAGCTCTTAGACATCCTTTTCTGATATGCTCTAAGGTAATCTAACGCCACTTGCTGATGTTCATCAAGTAGTTCTAGCTCTTGTAGCTGAGATATTCTGTTATCATCATCAGTAATGAGGCCTTTTAGAGAGACTTGTAGAGAAGGAATCTCAACCTCAATTGGTAACACAACATTTGCTCCATAAACCAAAGCATAGGGTGTAGCCCCTGTTGGTGTTCTTATGCTTGTCCTGTATGCCCAGAGAGCTAGATTGATCCAGAGATGCCTTGAGGATAATAGATGGAAGACCAATGCTGAGTAATTTTAAACTTAGAGCATAGCTCTGTCAAATCCTTGTTTTTGAATTGCCCTCCATTATCAGTGATTATTGCTAAGGGTACACCATGCCTACAGATGATGTAGTTGAGAATGAACATAGCTACTGATTTGCCATTGGCAACGGTTAGAGGGACTGCCTCTACCCACTTGGTAAAATAGTCTGTACCTGTGATGATGAACTTATGTCCATTTGAGGATGAGGGATAAATTTGACCCACCAAGTCAAAGGTCCATTGTTGAAATGGCTAGAAATTAATGAAGGGAATAAGCTCCTTGGCTGGAGCATGAATCAAATTACCATGTAGTTGACACTGTTTGCAAGACTTAGCATACTATGTAGCTTCTTTTTCCATATATGTCCAATAGTAACCAGCTCTAATAAGTTTATAGGCCAATGTCAGGCCATTAGAGTGAGACCCATAGATGCCTTCATGCACCTCTACTAACACACGTTTAGACTCATTGGGTTCTAAACACCTAAGAAGGGTATCATCTAGACCATGCATATACAAGTTGTTAGCTATGATGACAAACTATGAAGCACTGTGGATAAAGTGACGTTTCTCATTCTGGGTGTAAGTGTTTAGAATAATCTAGTCATGAAGGTAGGAAATGATATGATGGTAGCAGGATGAGTCATGTCCAATGACAGAATAGATCATCCAGTATTTAGGGGAATCATAGGCTGGGTAGCGTAATGTCTCCACTAGGAATTCATGTCAAAAATAATTTTCTGGCATCTGTAGCATGGAAGAAAGAGTAGCTATGGCATCTATTGCTTTATTCTCTGCCCTTGGAACTTGTTGAAATGTGATGTGAGCAAAATAATTTTTGAGGTCATCAACCAACTATTTATAAGGCACCATCTTGTCATCCTTTGTCTGATAGATATCATTTACTTGATTGATGACTAACTGTGAATGTCCAAGGACATTGAGTTTGTCTACTCGCCACTCAAGGGCGATCTTCATTCCATTGATTAAGGCTTCGTACTCAGCAATATTGTTGGTACAAGGAAAAAAAATCTTATATGCTTTTGGTAAAGAGTACCTTTGAGGTGTAATGAACAGTATCCTAGCACCTGACCCCTGTTGGTTAAATTAACCATCAAAAAACATAGTCCAGGATCGATGTGTGAGAAGTAATATGGACTCATCTGGAAATTTAATGTGCAATGGTTGATGATCTACTATAGGTGCTTCTGCCAATTGATCTGCAATTGCCTGTCCCTTAATGGCCTTCCTTTCTACATACTCAATATCAAATTCACTGAGAAGCATGACCCATTTAGCTAGTCTACCCATGAGGGTAGCTTTACTAAGCAAATATTTTAGAGGATCAATTTTAGCAATTAGGTGTGTAGTATGAGCCAGCATGTAGTGTCATAATTTTTGTGAAGCAAATACTACTGTAAGGCAAGCCTTCTCTATAGTAGATTATTTTGTTTCATATGAGACCAGAGTTCTGCTAATGTAATAGATAGCCCTTTCTTTGTTGTGTTGATCTTCTAGAGCCACTAGGATACCCAATGATGTATCTGTAGCAGAGATGTAAAGTATAAGCGGCTTCCCATGAATAGGAGGCATCAAGATTGGCAAGTTTGCAAGATATTGTTTAATTTGTTGGAACCCCTCATCACATTCTTTGCTACATTGGTAAGTCACACCCTTGTGTAAAGTCTTCCTGAATGGTTGTGACTTGTCCACCAGTTGTGAGATGAAGTGCTGGATAGACTGTAGTCAGCCTTGAAGTCCTCTCATTTGTCTAATATTCTTTGGTGGCGGCATTTCCATGATAGCTTGTACTTTTGCAGGATCCACTTCGATGCCTTTTGCAGAGATGATATAACCAAGCAATTTTCTAGATGTTACGCCAAATGCACATTTCTTAGGATTGAGCCTCAGATTGAACTGTTCCATGTGATCTAGTATAGGACCTAGATCCACAAGATGTTTCTCTTGGTGCATGCTCTTAGCTAGAGTGTCATCAACATAATCTTCCATTGTTTTATGCATCATGTCATGAAATAGAGTAGTGACAGCTCTCTGATATGTAGCACCAACATTTTTGAGTCCAAAGGGCATGAAATTCCAACAGAAAGTGCCACATGCACATGTGAAAGTAGTTTTCTCTTGGTCCTCTGGCGCAATCTTTATCTAGTTATAGCCAGAGAAACCATCCATTAGTGAGTACATTTCATACCCTACTGTCATAGCTACAATCATATCAATATTGGGCAATGGAAAGTCGTCCTTAGGACATGCCAGATTCAAGTCTCTGAAGTCTGTGTAGACTCGGATAGATTTATCATGTTTGGATACTGGAACAATGTTAGAGATCCATTCTGCATAGTCAATTACTCTTATAAATACTGCCTTAAGAAGTTTCTCCAATTTAGCTTTGACAAGTAGACCCACATGTGGATGCATTTTTCAAAGCTTTTGCTTGACGGGTTTGACACCTGGTGCAATGGATAAATGGTGTATGATTAGATTAGGGTCTAATCCTGGCATGTCTAAATATTTCCATGCAAAGTTTATCTTTTTTCTCTGGAAGAATGTAGTGAATTCCTCTCTTTCTGCCTTAGATAGTGATTGTGCCAAGTGAATGATTTGAGGTTTAGCTATTGTACCCAAGTTGATTGGTTGGGTTGGTTCAATAAGCATAGATGATTGTTCCTAGAAATGACTCAGAAGCGCATCAAGTATCTCATCCTCAGGCGCCTCAGAGAGGTTTTCATCGTTGGATACATATTTTATTTTGACTATTTTAGGCTCTGATACTGCCACAATGTGGTTTTCACCATCAGAGCGCCTATTTTTTCTTCTTTTGATTTTGTGACTAAGATACTTGATGTCAGCCTCAGTCATGTTGACACTTTCTTCGCTAGTGGAGGACATTACAGGTTTGACAGTGTGGAGGTAACAGGTAAGAGCGTAATCATTCTGGAACGTAAGGACTTCATTAGATGGGGAGGTAGAGTTCCAGTCTATAAGCTTAGGATGGCAAAGTGAAATAGAAGTGACAGGTTCAAGTGCGTTCATGGTATAATCATCAAAATCATGGACAATCAAGTCGAGACCTAAAGCGATCTCATCGAGAGGTATAGTTGAATTCCTTTGATTCCTAGCGATTGTAGTAGATGACACGTTAACAACTATGGAGTCAAACTAGTTTGACCTTACACTAGACCCCTCACCTACCTTGAGAAGGTTTTCATATGTGTGAACTATATCTGTATCCTTGTCAGAGGTGGCATATGATAAATCATCAAACTCATACTCATGAGAGTTTGTTTCATCATTGGATGTCATATCAAGAACATGAGTGAAATAAACCCTTTGTCCCTAGTTTGGATGAGTTCTACCTAGAACCTTTGCTATGGTCAGATGAGAACCTTTTAACCTAGGTACCTTGTTAGAATTTGTAGCATTATCTACTTCTTGGGTAGTGAGAAGTAGCTGGGATTCCTGTTCAAACTGTTCTTGAAAGTGTGGTGGTATGTATAAATCACCCTGATGACCTGGATTTACAATTTGTATTTCTTTCCACTCCTCTTAGGTTAATGGAGCAAGTGAAGTGGTGTCATCAGAGTCGCTGTCAATTTCTATTGTACTGATATGCGGTATAAAGTCATCTAGCTAAGCAAAGAATGCTGCCAGGCCTGAAGGAATAGGACAAGGAAAACTATCCTCCTCAGAACTATCTTCATATTCTTTATTTTTAGATGTTTCTTCAGGTATTGGTTGTTCATCTGCTCGAGGTACAAACTTGTTTATCCCCAGTTGAAATGTGAGTTTCTTGAAGCCTATACCTATAGAGTCACATGTTCTGTGACCAATAGCTTCAAGTGGTGCAATCAATCCCTTATATTCACACCTATAGGACCATTTCCTTTGTAGCCAAAATGTTGCATAATAGATAGACCTTTGCCATACTGGTCAAGTTTATGTCATAAGGTGGAGTAGTTTGTTCAGAATTGTCTTCTCCTCTATAGATCTAGGCTTTGATAGCCCTTTTTTCAGCTTCTTCTTCTAATGGTACCATGGCTTGTACAAAGGTATGACTATACTTTGTTGGAGGAGGAACCATAGAAGGTTTAGTGCTCTCAGAAGGTCTCAAAAAGAACGTGGAGACAAAGGCCGAGATGTAACAGATAACACAGGTTCAATTTGATACCGTCCCATGTCAGTTTCTTTGAGTGTCAAACTCTTTTCCATTTCTTTTAATTTAGTCTCAAGGAGCCCAATAGATTCTCTGTTGGTAGGTACAAAGATGTCAGCAGATTTTTAGAGGGCATTGCAATCATAGCGTGTATTAGCAGGTATAGTCACTTCAGATCCATGGAATGGGAACTTAATGCACTGATGGTACATTGAAGGGACAACCTGCATTTCATGGATCCATGTCTTGCCTAAAAAAATATTGTATGCCAAAGGAATGTCAAGCACTTGACATGTAACATCTCGTTCAACAGGGCCAACTTTGATTGGCAACACAACTAGCCCCTTAGATTTACGTTCTTCTTCATCATAGGCCTTAATAGTAATCTTTTTGCAGGCATCAATGCAATCTGTGCCGTATTCTAACTCCATAAGGAAGCTAGCAGAGAAAATATTGAGGCCAGTACTGTTATCTATGAGAACACAACGGACACGCTTTGGACCAATCATGACTTCAATGTGCAGAGGGTTATTATGCAGGTGACTCAAAGAATGGTCATCTTCCTCAGAGAAAGACAAGTAATGGGAGGAGGTCAAGTGACCTACCATTGATTGAAACTGGTCCAAATCAAGATCTTTTGGGACATTTGCCTCAGTGAGGGCTTTGTCCAGGATTTCCCTATGAGCAGGGGAGATTTTTAGCAGCTCAAAAATAGTGATCTGGGCATTAGTACATTGCAATTGATCGAGAATGTTGTAATTGGAAGCATTAGATGAGGAACCCAATTTTGGATTTTTATTGGCAGATCCAGCATTAGCTTTGTCTGCAAGTTGTGTTGATGTAGACATAGAAGGCTCAGGGCCTTTGAGGATGATCTTAGCGTGAGATCGAGTAACAACATTAGCACTGACCTGAGACTGTTCTTGTTCGAAAGATTGAGGTGTAGACCCTCACAAGATGAAAGGTGTTTTGGGCTTGGAAGTATCTTCCCTTTCCTTGAGAATGATGATGTTACAGTATTCAGTATCAACAAGTTCAACCGTATTAATGACATTGTCATTATTGGTGTATGTATAGTTGACCTTGGCATCAGTATTTTTGCCTTTAGATGATTCACCTTTTCCATGAGGATGAAATGTGTCTTTGAAAGCTTGGTGATCAGAGTTCTTGTTGTGACCTCCCACAATAATAACCTCACTATCGATGAGTTCCTGGATTTTATGCCACAATTTAAGACAAGTAGCCATTTTATGACCTTTGTTTTGGTGAAAATCACAATAAGAAGATTCATTCCACCAAGAGGGTCTTGGTTGCGGATCATAAGGTCGTGAATTATCCAGCGGAGTGAGTAAATGGTTTTCCAAGAGGGTCTTGTAAACTGCATCAAGAGGTTCTCCCAAAGGAGCGAACTCACGCTTGGGTCTAGGAGCCTAAGGTTTAGATCCAAAAAATCGTGAAGTACTCGGTTTGGAATCTGCCACAGCCTGTTCAGTGGCTTTGGCTGCTTGCATCATGGTAGTAAGATTAAAGGCAGCCTTGGAAGGCTTGGGAGTCACATTTTCTACAACTCCATCATTCATTACATTTTGGTTCTTGTTGGGAAATTTGGGTTTACCTTTGCTTGAGGAGGAAGACCCTTGTTTATTTTCCTTGTGTAAGGTCAATTCTTCTTTCTTGATCGTAAATGTCTCGATTCTTACAACTTGCTTAATCATGTCATCAAAGGTTGGAGGACCTTGCAGTTGTACTTGATACCCAAAGTTGGGGAGAAGATTGTCAAGAAAGATGTCCAACTTTTCAGATTCAGGTATCTTGCGAGAATATCGTGTATAAAGTTGTCTCCATCTTTGGAGAAATGCCAACAAGGATTCCCCATGATTTTGTTTCAAGTTGCAAAGATCTCAGATATGAACCAGATGTTGGATGTTGTGAGAATAGTGTTGTAGAAATAAATTGGCAATTTCGTCAAAAGTTTTGATGCCAGTTGGTATTCTAAAAAACCACTCCATAGCTGACCCTCCCAAAATACGTGGGAAGAGACGCATGAGATAGGTTGTGTCATGTATAAAATCCATAGAGAGAGCACCAAAATCTCTCAAATGATCCTGGGGATCAGATGTACCCAAGTATTTATCGTATTTGAGAAGTTCAACTCCTTTGGGAAAAGGAGGCATGCATAGACTCTTATCAAATGGGAAAGGATAGATGCTTTCCAGCGTGAACTATGTAGTAGGTTTGTCTTTCTCCTTCAAGAGTTGAGAGAGTTTTTCTTGCATACTTTGGACTTGTTTATGTAACCTAGAGTTTTTAGTTTCTTACTCTTTAGTGACAAGCATTTCTACATTGTAGTCGGAGGGTAACTTAGCCCCTTGATTGGATAGTTCGAGAAGGTATTTCTCTTTTTCCTCGCTAGGAGAATTTCCACCATCCTATGGAAATCTTTATTGGCACGAGCATTTGTGATATCTACTTGGCTCATTTCCATTTCCTCATTATTGGGGGGGTCTTGAAAAAGGAATTTACCCCTAGTTTTAGAGAGGTCATCTCTGCTATGTTCACCTGATTGGTCATGGTTTGCCATATTGCTAGAATGCAAGGGTTCAATGTGTAAAGATTCAATATGAAAAGTTTGAATGTTCTCAGAATTTGGGTCCTCTTGGAACAAAGGATTTTGAACCTAACTAAAATCCACTGGAAATGACCATTTGATGTAAGGTCAACATACCAGAGAAGAAGATCAAGATGATTCCTCACTAGATGTAGCCAACAATGGTGTGGAAAGCACATATTCATCTTGATTGATTGAAAGGAATGTTTTGCCACTATGAGTTGTAGCAGTCATAGACAAAGATTGTACAAGGAATGTGAACTAGGACCAAACTTGAAACTGTCTCACAGTAAATGCATAGAAAGTGCCAAAGGGTGAAGTATCCTTGGTGCAAATTGTCAGAGATGAGGTTAGAACAGCCAAGAGATGACTATTGTGACACAAGGCATGACGACACAATAGAAATAGACCAAAAGATATGAGACAAGACCAGTTTAAACAAGAATCACGTAATCCTCAACCCAAGAAACCAAGTTTTTGACTGTGTGAAGATAGAAGGCAGATAAACAGACCCATATTAGAGACTAGATTTGATAGAAGTACGCTTGACAAACGGGAATTAGCTCGTTGTTTTGAAAAAAAAGCTTCAGACTCACGCAAATAAGTGCATTCTCGCGCGGAGATTCTCACAGACACACGCAAAACTATTTAGTCCCGCGTGAAGTTTGATGATAGACTGGTGAAAAATAATAATAGCAATATTGCAAAATGTCACGCAAAGATTTTCAGCATATCGCGCGAAGTTTCTCAGATAATGATGCGAAGATGGCAGAATGTTGTGTGAAACTATACAATTTTGACAAATGAAAGTCTACAAAATCAGACAGTTAAGACCAGATTGCATTTCCCGAGATAAAATCATGTTATTTTTTGAGAGATATTTTGAGTAACAGATCATTTTGGACATGTTCAAGTTTGACAATTTGTGTGTTTTGATGATCATTTCGATTGTTCAAATGATACACCCACGCAAAACACATTAAACAGAATGTTTGTAGTACCAGAATAGAAACATCACAATCCTAGGATAGCCAAGACAGTATCTATTGAATCCCCACTTGAACCAAAGTTCAGCTACACCTACTCTTAGTGGACAACTTAGAAGCTTGGAGGCATGGGCTCCTCCTTACATGTGCACTCACTTCTTAGGCACACCAAGCTTCGAACCCCAAAGGAATTGCTCCTAAAGGGATTTTGTCTCTACTAAGAGCCATAAGAGTTTGGGGCATCTTAGTCAGTCTCTGACCTTCCTCACCAACAGATAGAGCATTTTTGGAAACTAGAATAACAGTTTTTAGTAAGGACATCTGTTCAGGTGGTTGTGATCAAGTCATTTTCCCAATTAAGGGGACTCTCCCAATCCTTTCAAAGAAAGGCTTTCACCTTAACGATGTCGGGACTTTAACGCACCACTAGGGTATTGGAGGAGATTTTGGTTGTCACAAAAAATTCACACCTATCTATTGTGACATTAATCACAATAGCATTTTTGTATACCAGTTCGGAAGGGCTTGGCTTTAGCCTGTTACTGGTTGGGCATCCACTCTCACCGGCTCTGCTAAAGCTCTCGGGAGGTAGCCACACTAGAAGAATCATATGAATTTCTCTTACAACCAAGATCCATAAAGGTGAGGGGAGAGGATATGTTCATATAGTTCTTAGGAATTACAATCTAGAAAACACTTCAATCACACAAGACAATGATTCATTTTAAGCACCAACCGAAGTGTGTTCTAACTACTAAAAATAGACATGAGAATTTGTGAAAACACGCAAGGTCTTTGACAAACGTCTTGCAACAAACACATTAGTAGTTTGTAATGAATTTCTTCATTTCAGAGTCCTGCAATAAACATGTTAAAAGTTTATGATTGCTTTTCTTTATCTTAGCGTCCTGAAAACCACTGCTAAGCTGTTCCAGAAGATAAAATCAGAGAAACACAGATGTCAGAAAATAGCAGATGGTTAGAAAACTGAGACAAGAAATATTAAATAAAAGCTCTAGTATGGAATTTCACGTGATGATTCAACACAGTTTGCGCAAAGAAGTGCAGAAGGCCCCGCGAAGAACTAGAAAGTTCACGCGAGACGCTCCAAAAGTTTGCGCGACATTAAAATAGAGAAGTACGAAAGTACAGACAAAATGTAGAAAAAATGAAAAAGAAGTGTAATGAAATGAGGCCAGAACATATTATCTCGGCCCCACAGTGGGCGCCATAAATGTATGTGGTAAATTTGGCCTTGTTAATCAACCATACACTTCAACATAGTCCTTATTCATCAGATACACACAAGAATGAATATGAGATTATTCATCTTGCCTGTCTGTATGATTTGACCTATTGCCTTCTATCCAGATGGGGTTTCAAAATAGCTCTTAGAACGAGAGTCTCACAACCATAGACCAATCTAGAACAAAGGATTTATGCTTCCATGAATGCAATGCAATGATTAATCTAGAAATGAAACATGCAAGATTAATCTAAATGGTCCACTTAAACTAGAAATGAGATTAAAACTATGCAATGATTTCAATGAGATTATTCTAGAAATTGAAATTAATCTATTGCAAAATGAGATTATTCTATATGAGATTATGAACTAAGAATGTGGCAATAATTCAGTATTCTAACAATGCATATGACTAGAAATTCAGGAAGGGTTTTGAATGAGAAATGGGAGTTCTTTTATAGACACAGAGGTTGTTCATAATAGAAAATTTCCTTTTTGAAATAAAACATATAGAAAAGCCAGTTTAAAATAGAAAGCTTTCTTTAAAAGAATACAATAAATTGTTTTCCTTTTGTTTTAACTGTTTTCTTTCTTTGATTTTAACTGTTTTATTTATTTTATTTATTTTCTTTTTCTTTAAAGCATAGTTAAAGAGAAGTTTCCAATTCTGAACAGGAGAGAAGATTTTGTTGACAATATTTAATTAATAAAATAGAAGATGACCTCATAATTGCTTTTTCTCAATTATCTAAATAATTAAATTCAATTATTGAAATGAGGATATTTATTTAATAATTAAATATTATTTAATTCCTTTTTATGTGTTTTAGCTAAAAGGGGTAAATTTAATTTAATTAAAGTGCTAGGAATTTAAAATTAAATTAATTCAATCATAGGGTTTATTTAGCCAATAGATATTTAGGAATTAAATATAATATATGATTAATGCAGATTTAGGATTTTCTGCATTTGACACTTAGGTCGAGTAGAGTCAATTAAAACTCAGAATTGCCTAGTACAGTAGGACTTTGATGATTCAGAAGAATGACAAATGCAACAAAATTGGTTAGGGTTGCAAGATGCCAATTTTGGGGTGTTACACTTACTGCTAGTGCCTCATTCATTTGCCTATGCCATAATGCTGCATCTTTTATATCTCCATTTTTCTTAAATAGATTTGGGAACATTTCCTACCGGTCCTTTGAATATTATTTTTTCAAGGCCATTACCTTCCTTACAACAATGCTCCTTCTAATATCCATGTCCATCAACAATTTGACACACTTATAAGTGCCAGTTAAGATAATGTCAACATTGTTCTCCCTTTTGCAAGTGCTGTGGAAGAATTTCAATTCTCCTCTCTTTCCCTTCCATCTATTTACCATTTTGTCCAACTTATATTTATCTGCTTAGAGATTCAAAGCTTATGGTTGTGATCAATCGAAAGTTCATACCATGCTTCAAATGGATCGACAAATGCAGTACTCCGAAGTTCAACATCAAAGTTCAGTTCAAAATCAGATTCAAAGTTCGTGCGACTCTATTTCCCCAATTTGTGAATTTAATCCCATCTCAAGACTCAGTTAAAAGAGGAGATGATCATGGCATTCCCAAA
>MU223657.1:2575056-2594348 GCA_018584345.1 Thuja plicata
CTTTGTGTTTAGATGCTCATTTTCTGATTAATATTCATCTTTGAATGATATTGATTTCCTTTGAATGTGTATCTGTTACATCTGATCATCAACACGATCATCTGTGGACTTTGTGCTATAGTTTTTCATGTATTTGGAAAGAACCAGTCTATCTTTCTCTCTTAGTTTCTTTCTATAATGCAGCGTTTAGGCAAATGAAATTTGTAGCATTTACTGTTTATCTCTTTTCAGTTAGTTAGTCCCTTAACATCGATCTCGTGTTTACGGATAGATGTTTGTAAACCTTTATTGCTTTCAAGTTAAAAGCATTACCGATTATAGTTTAGCTAATTCATTGTAAATCTTACACGGGGAGCTGTACCCGAATAATTCAGAGGGCACTTACACTTTTCAATAGCGAAGTGACCCAACTGTTGTGTTACAATTTGTCTTTCAGCCTTGGGTGTTTAGGAGTCATTTCGTGCAGGTGTTTTGAGAAGACAAATCTGTTTACCAATAGGAGCATACTCCAATGGTCTTAAGAGTCTCATCATTATTGTACCAATTCTAGGGTTTTCCTTACATAACATTGATTTAATCCTAGCAGCAAAAGATCTATCAAAATTTATGTAACTGGCCTCCTTTCTGTCCCAAGAAAAATCAACACTCCATAGCTGAATAGGAAAATCCTCATCATCCTAAAATTTGGTGAGATCCATTTCTTCTTCAAAGAAATCAGCATTATTAAAAAAAATCATATCCATCATTAAAGAGTACCATCCCATTGGTTTGAGTATCTTCTTATTATTGATGCCTATCAGACCCTGATGCATTAACTCAGCGATGTAGGAAGCATAATAAAAAATAAATGATAGGTGGGGATGCAAAATTTGAACAACCATAAGCATGAAGTGGGCAAGCATTGTTGTTTCCTCGTCTTCTCCTAGCACATGACACAAGGCACTATACATTCCCCTAGCCTTTCTATTAAGATATTGCAGTTTAAAAGGCTCTAGCGTATTTGGGCCTACCAAAATCAAACCTCCTATCTTATTAAAGTATCTTTTTAGGGCCTTTTTCCTGTAGTATTCTTTCTGAGTTTGATACACCTCCTTGAAATGGTTAAATTCAATATCATCCATTTGGACTGAGAGGTCACTTAAATTAAAAACCTTTCTAATTTCATTGGCTGTGACAGTCAACAACACATTCCCCTATGTATCTCTTAAAACCCTAGATACTTTGTCATATGTATTAGCTATCAAAGTTAATAGGTCTATATCCATGAATACTCTAGGAACTATCAATTTACCCACATATAGATCTCATATATTAAAATCTAGGGAGGGAGCATTCCTCTAGCTATAAGCTATTCTAAAAAAATTTAAACTACTTGTGCTAGTCTTGGCATCTTGGGCCCATCTACCCGTATCATACAAACCCTCCCCGACTCTAAAACGAGGATGTAATGGAACAATTTTATTAATTTGGGTAGCATCACCGGTAGACCCACTCAACTGCCGTAGAAGGTCATCTCGTACATTTTTATCCTTGTACTCCACATTTCCAGAGAATTCAATCCTAGGGGCCATTTTATGAATCTAGGGCTTCTTACGGGAATGATCTTAAAATTATATTAACAATTCTGAAACTCTTTCAAAATTCCAAATCTTACTAAAAGCATAAATCTGTACTGTATCACAGAAGACTTACCCATTCTGCAATTGGTCGCAAAGAGCTCAATATCATTGGAATTCTGATCTTCGCTTGAATGACTTCGATGAATTATGGAAGCTTCAAGTTTAAGAGATAAATTATATGGCCTCAATCAAATCAATTTTTCAAATTGAATTCAACTCAAGTGGCCACATGCTCTGCAATCAATTCACCTGGTTTAAAACTCACAGCTTAATGGTTCACTGAAGACCATTTTAAGAACTTTGAATTTGGACCGTAGATCTTCAACAACATCTCCTTCATCGGGCGGCTCTCATTTCTTCCCAAAAAAAGCTATTCATTTGGGACACATGTCAGCACGACTTCATCACTTAAAGGATAGATCTTGTGCAACTTCTCCATAAGCAATCAAGTCAACTGTTAGATTTATCTCAACCTGGCCATAATTTATTTTACCTTGAGTTTACTAATTGCGGCCGCAATTCATCCACTTGGATACGCGTCAACATCGCTTAATGCCTTAGATGCTAGATCTTGCGCATCTTTCCTTTAAGTCATTAAGCGATCCGTCCGATCTTTTCTACAACTGCACCTTCTTTAACTCATCTCTGCACTGTACAGTACCCACCGTTTTCCACACGTCACCATGACTTAATCTCTTATCCTTTAGATGTAGATCACTTTGCCTTTAAGCAATTAAGTCAACCGTCGGATCATTATGTACTTTCTATGCCTTTATTTCCTTCTTTACGACCTCTACCAGACCCACTAGGACATGTGGCATCATGACTTAATCACTTAAGTGATAGATCTTGTGTACTTTGTTGTTAAGCGATTAAGTCAGCCATTAGATCTTCTTCAAAATTTCCACATTTTAATCTAAGGTCACCTTTACTGTTAGTGGAATACACGTCACCATTAGGACATGTGGAATCATGGCTTAATAGCTTAATTGGTAGATCTTGCACATCTTTGGGATAAGTCATTAAGTCATCCGTTGGAGCAAAATAAAACTGTCTGCACCTTAATCAACAGTCATTCACAATATTTGGACCCACCAATTGCCATGTCAACACTGCTTAATGGCTTAATTGATACATCTTGCACATCTTAGCCACAAGAAATTAAGTCCACCATTAGATCTGTGTGTGCTTTAACCTCCATCAAACTACCTGCGACAGGGCCCACGCCACTCCAAAGACATGCTTCACTCAGACTTAATCGCTTATAGGATAGATCTCGATCATGTTGAGATTAAGCAATTAAGTCAACCGTCCGATGAAACATGATCTGCTCTCTGTTTAACTGAAAAATCTTCTGACTACTAGACCCACCAAAGACACGCAACATCACGACTTAATGTCTTATGAGATAGATGTCGTGCATCTCAGGAATAAGACATTAAGTGGGCCGTTAGATCAAAACACATTAACTTGATAGATAGTGGATTTAATAAAACATTGCGGACTTTGAACTTAGGAAATAATAAAAGACCACAGTGTTAGGATAATCACAACTTAATGAACACAAAAATATTTTAAAGGACACATGCAAGACATGAATTAAGTGGAAAAAAGTAACAAAGAATTAGAAACCACTTCGACACAAAGGGTTTTAGGACCAAATTTTACACTTAGAAACATGACAACAAGGGTTTCAAGAATTTATACAAGACCCTATTTCAGATACAGACCATGGCTCCGTTGCTTTGGAAATTTTTTTAACCATACCTAACATGTTGGAAGGAATAAATCTTCATTACAATACATCTACCTCCAAGAGGAATTATTAAACAAAAATAAAATCTTCAAGATGAAGAGCGGAAGGAGAACAAGAATGAACCCTTTTAGTCCCCTCTATTGCCAGGTGAAAAAAGGATTGTTGATGAAGAATGACACACTTTAAGAGACATAAAGAAAACCATTTCCCCCCAATCCTAGAGGAAAGAGAAAAGATAAAAAATCATGTATGCTAAGTTAATGATCAATTTAGATATAATTCCAAGAGAGGCAAATTTTATAAGCAAGGATATCAATCTCGGAAAAAGAGAAATGTCCTAAGATAAGAAAGTCTATGCAAGGTAGGACATCATGTTAGAATTGATATAAATTACAGAGAGATAATGCATCTTTTAGAAAAGAAAAGACAACACATTAAGAACCCTAAGTGAAATATCATTTATAATTGGTACATAGTTTGAACCATGAAAATGATTGTTAACAAAGATAAATGGTTTGCATAAAATAAAGAATTTCATGCAAGAAAGGATATATCATTATAAAAGATACAAATCAAAAAAGGAAAAATTAAGACCTTTGAAAAATGAGAATGAATGAAAGAGAGGAACCTCCCCCCCCCCCAAGTGGAAAGATAAGGAAAATGACCTATTATGTTGCTGACAATGAAAGATTAAAAATTAAAGCCTAGCATCACGCAAAAAAGAGAGCCCCAAACAAAGTAAGCCACTAAGATCACATGATGAGGAGAAACATAATAGGGAAAAGGAATGCTAAGGAAATTTCTTGATATCAGGGAAAAGTATATTCATTGTTAAGCAAATAAGAGATCTATTTACTAAATATTGAACACATTTTCTAAATTCAATACAATCAACAAGAGAATGTTTATCATTTTTATGAAAAAGACAATAAAAAACATGATTCTTTGGAAATTGTCTTAAAGGAAAATGAATTTTAGGTTTGTCTTTAAGTTTCCAAAATATTCTCCTAGCCAAATCCAAAAAATCATCAAAAGGAGGTGTAACAATAGATGCTGCTGGTAAAATAATTCATAGAGAAGGAGTTTTGGTTTGTATGACGAAGCATCAATAGAATTGGAAGAAGGAAAAATAGCACTCTCATGGACAAATATTATACCATTTTTAGTAATGTGTGTGGGAGGATCTATAGGAGTTTAAGAAGAAGGATAAATATTTGCTTAGGGTATAAATACTATACCATTTCGAGTGACTTGTGTAGGAGGATCTGTAGGGACCTTCATACCTTGTCCATGAATACCAAGACCTTGTCCATTATAACCTTGTTGAGAAGTAATGTTATAACTCACATTGTTATTAGCCTTTGAGGTAGAGGGAGAAGGACATTCATCATGAGGCTTATGGAAATGTGCAGTATAAGGAGGAATAGGAAGGGAATTGTTCTCTTTGTGGTAATTAGGATTCCTATCACTATTCACATATTTTTTTAGGTTGGGAAGAAGATGAAGGTTTATGAATATATTCATGTTCACTTAATGTTATCTTTGGAGATAAATAATCAATAAATTTTTTAACATCGGGATTATTTAAAATACTTTGATAAAAATAGGAATGTTTAAGTCCGTCTAAAGAAGTGCATAAACTAGCTTCCTTAAGTTCATCCATTGAGGTGGGTTTAGGAGGAGAGGATCTAAGACTCACTAATGTGGGATTGTTTGGAGTGTGACCACTATTATCATTACTAAAAGACACCCAAGGAGAAGGGTTAAGGTTTTTTATGCCAATGTTATTTTTAGGTTCATCATTTTCAACAAAGATCCTTAGTAATTAACATATTCTATACATTTTGTTAAAAACATTTGTGAGAAAATAATATGAAGCATGGATAAAAGTCTTGAAAAAGCTTTGTAAGGAGGAAGAAAACTTGAAATTCTCATGATACTGTACGCCTCCTCTTCGTGTGATCCGTGGATTCCCAAGCTTTCCAAAGGCAAGGGTCAGTAGCAAAGGTTTCACGATTGATATAAACCAAGTACACAATACTACTAAAATGAATAACAATGAAACATAATCAATAAAATGTACAAGCAATAGAAAGGAAAACAAATAAATGCAAACCCCACGATGCTTGAAGCTTCTATTGTCTCTCTCTACTCCTTTCGAAACACTGTTCTTGATGCTCAGTATTGGTGGGGCAACGTCTATGACTTGAGAAGTGTCGAGAATTTTGCTAATTGAAATGGGTGTGTGATCGCAAGATGGCTTGAATGCTAGAACCAAACTGACGGAGTAATGGCGCACGAGAGCTTGAAATATTGGATCCTTCAAATGGTTATGAAGGGTTTATTATATAGGATTTGGTGATGGTATGAACGGTTGAGATCAATCCCAGAGATAGGGAGATGAACGGTTGAGATCAAAAGGAACTGGAGAGGTCCTTAGTAAACTCCACCTCTTCGTTTGGTAAAGAGGAGATAGAGTTTGGTTGACTGAAGAGCTAATTATGAGTTAACTTTTTGAACTGAAGAGGTGGGTGAAGTTACCCATGTGGACTGGAGAGGTGGGTGGAGTAACCCATGTGATCTGATTGGAGTTATCTCTTTGAAGATAAATGAATATTTAATTCATTTTAATAATTGTTTTCAACATGTGAGATAATTGAATTCTTTTTTATTAAGAATTGCTTTATTTGATGAAATTAAATTAATTTAATTGACATTAATTTAATTGGAAGAATTTTAATTAGTAAGTTTAAATATTTGAATTTAAACTATAGTAAATTGAGTTTAATTAATTAATTAATGGTAATTAATCAATTAAAGCTAATTAATTAAATAAAATTAATTATTTAAATAATTTTGGGAATTTGATTAGATGATTTGGGGAATGAAATTAGAGGAAAATAGATGATTAATTAATGATTAAAAAAACCATTAATTAATAGATGAAAATTAGTATTTTTAATGTAAAGTCGCACGCCTGTCCATTTTTGGGTGTCTACATTTGCCCCTCTTTGATGCAATGTGACTTGTCGCAGTGTGTCAAAGATTCTTTGATTTTGCCCCAGCTTGCCTCAGTAGTAGTAGGTGTATTTATGCCCCCTAAACAAATTTGAGCGAAAAGTTGCGAGACGAGCGTTGATTAGTTGAAACTGTAATTTCTGGAATTGGGTAGTTGACGGATTTGAAAAATACTTTAAAATGCCCCTGTAATTGACCATTGAAGTTTTCGGGGACCAGAAAGAATTTTCGTAGCTCCTAGTGAAATTAGGGTTTTCTGGAACCCCTATAAGTAGCGAAGAGAGCTCATCATTTGTCACTTTGCGATCGTGGAGCTCTGATATCTTGGTGAGTTTTTTTTTTGATTTCTTCCTTCTTTTCTCCTATTTTCGAGCAATGGCTGGCCTTCCTGGTGTCACCCACATCTCTGACCGAGTCCGGACCTACCGCAGGCCAGCTGGCTCTAGATGTCTGGTGAGTTTTCTCGCTTTGCGTGTCATTAATGCTTTCGTTTATTACTTTTAAAAATCATACTTTTTTGAAAAAATGCAATGCGTGCCGCAATCGGTTGCGGTTTTGCCGTAATTGTGGTTTAAATGTCGCAATTGCAGGTTAAATACCGCAATTGATAAGTGTACCACACTTGTGTATGTAAAATGCCGCAATTGAAATTTGTGTGCTGCACTTGCTGTTTATGTTTCACAATCGCTTAAAAGTACCACATTTGCCTTGCTTTATTACCGCAATTGATTTTTTAGCACTGTTTGCCTGATGTCCTTGTCTGTTATCTACTTTTTCTTGCTTCTGTTACTTTCCTCAATGACTGAAACTAATAATTTTTTGATTTTATTCTATGTGAAATTCACTGGGCAGATCTTGCACTGTCAGGAGTCTAGACCAGCGGGACTTGTTTATCGATTTCAGCTGACCGAGGATGAGAGGTCAGTGCTTCATGATCTTGGTTTGTATTGGCTTTGTTATATGCTCGAGATCACGACCAATAGGGGTCCGATCTCTACTCTTGTAGAGAGATGGCATTCAAAGACTTGTACTTTATGGCTACCCACTGGGGAGTGTACCATTACTTTGGAGGATGTTTATCGCATCCTCCAACTCCCTATCCAGGGCGAGCTTGTGGAGTATTCCACCCGCACTGGTGTTGTTGCATTGACTAAGCTTTCTAGATTGCCCCGAGATCAACTCGAGCTTGCTGGTGACTATGACATTCCTTGGTCTAGATTTGGGTTAGGCCTTGATAGACTGTCCATGTTGCTGGGTAGTTTGATATGTGGGATTCTATGCCCCGATCGCCGATAGCGTGGTTTTTCTATCGGCTTTGGTATTGTATTACAGAGTATGGTCTGGGACCATACCATCTTTTCTTGGGGTCCATGCATGTTGGCCCACATGCATTTTCACATGTTGTATGCAGCTTACCTTGATGGTAAGTCGCTTGGTTGCGGTGCTACCCTCTTGCAGATCTGGGCATGGGAGCATATTGTCGTATGTCATCCTATTGGTGCATGTGCTCTTCCAGCAGATAGGCCGTATGTCTTTATGTATGATGGAGCCATTATACAAACTCATATGGGTCACTTGTCTTATTGGTGGCAGTAGTTAGATATGATCCCTTATTTCATATGGAGGCTGTATAGAGATTGTCCTGTTTGGGATGGAGAGGACATTCATCTACCATTGTGTCATCAACGGAGATACTTGATTGGTCGCGTGACCGATCATGTTCATATGATATATTTTCACAACACTGACAGGGTGTTGCGCCAGTTTGGGGAGCAATAGGATGTATCTGATTCATATGCCTACTTTGCTCGGAGGTTGAGGGATGCTGCTATTTGGGGTGCTATAATATCACTTGATGATGCTCGCATTGATTTTTTAGGTTTACTTCCTATGGCATAGACCTGGCGCTCTACCACTGTAGACCCAGGTTTGTCTTGTTTTTTATTTCTTATGTACTTCCTTTTTGCTCTTTGATTCTTGCTCATATCTTGTTTTGATACTTATGTCTTTATTTTCTCTGGTACTGATAGTTGAATTTGTCTTTTGTAGGCACTACACCACAGTATGATGCCCATTGGTTGCAGCATCGATCGGTTGCACTGACAGATGTCTCGCGTCCTATTCCTAGGACTATCATGAGGAGGGTCTGATGGGTACAGCGTGGTAAGGGAGACCATGATGGAGGGAGAGGTGGTGGTAGGGGTGGGAGGGATGGTGGGAGAGATGGTGGTAGGGGTGGGAGGGATGGTGGGTGAGACGGGGGATGGGGTAGGGGAGATTACGGAGGTGATGATCCTGGTCCCGGGAGTGCTGGTGGAGGGGTTAGGACTAGAGGTGGCCAGAGTGGGGGTCGAACTAGTTCTCCTAGAGTTGGGTTGGGCACCATTCTAGAGGATGAGGAGGCTATAGAGGAGGAGGCACCTCAGTTGGTTTAGAGAGTGCGCAGGAAGACAACTATAATTTTGGCTCCTAGAGAGGAGGATAGAGTGATTATTGAGGACGTTGATGTGGAGATTGTTGATATAGACGTCGAGGCTCTAGATGAGTAGAGTGTGGAGATAGGTTCCTCTGGGGATATTGGCAGCACTGGTAGCAACATAGGGGATAGTTTAGGGAGTGCTGATGATTCTATGGTTCTTAGGCGGAGAGGAGATGAGGGATTGGGGGACAGGATGGAGGAGGGAGACATGGACGTTGCTATGGGTGGTATGGATAATGATCCTTAAGAGGTGGAGCACCTCACTCAGCAGGTTCAGGACATTCAGGCCTGACTTGCCTTATATGATGCACGTGTTGCCTTATCTGATGCATGTGCTACTGCTTTAGAGGCCCGGGTTACAGCAGCTGAGTCTCGAGAGCGACAGGCTCGTTCCAAGGTTCGTTCTTTCATTGATAGTGTACAGGATGTTTCACACAGAGATATTTTGGACATGTATTACAGATCTGGGCGAGATGCTCAGAGAGAGATTGATTATTGGAGATGCCATTATGAGGGTGCAGTTCCTGCAGCGCAGAGGGTGCCTAGCTACACAGCTTCGCAGAGATCCAGCAGGGGCCAACATTCTTAGAGTAGTGGTATTAGAGCTCCTGGGTCCTCTCATAGGACAGATTCTGACATGCCACCCCCTCGTCCACCTCCTGGCGAGGGTGGTGGTAGCTCCTATTGACATATGTATCATGTACCATTTTTGTAGTGATTCCATTGTATATACTCTGAGGAGTACCATTTTTGTATCCTGACACACTGATAGTTATTGATATACATGTTGGTTACCTTCTTTGATCAGACTTGCGACCCTTCATTGTACTCAGATATTTTGATTTATATGAGATGCAACTATTGTTTTTGATACGATGTGCAATGGTTTACTTGCTATATGTATGATTCTACATGATTTCGGTTGTTTATGTGATGAGATTATATGCAATATGATTCTATTATGCAGACTCGTATATGGATGATTTATTTTTCCTATGTCACTGACATGTCATGCAGGATGGTGCAAATGAATGTTTATATGAGATGCTTATGGATGCATGTGATTTTATAATTTATCATGTATGCAACTACTATGTTTTTTTTTTCATTTTCTTAAGTACTTAATGGAATGAATGTAATCTACTATGCACAAAATATCTGAGTAATTCATGTGTTAGTTAGAAAGAAGTTAGTTTTGATAGATGTGCTCTGAGATTGATCTAATGGAATGGAATGATAGAAAGGATGTTATTTTTTTCATTTTTGGATAGATATGATCTGATAGAAAGGATGAATGTCCCAAGTCGCTGCCTCCATTTCCAATATTTGTCATCATTGCATCTTTTTTTGTATTTTCTGATATTCCAAAAGAGCATCAAATGATCCAGATCACATACCACCTGGATACTGCCACAACCTCTTGATAGCGGAAGGAGTAGAGAGATTGAATAGAAAGAGACCCATAGTGCACCCAAATATTGACCATTTGGGTTCAACTATGTTCCCTGTTTGAAAAGAAAGAGAGCCAAAAGCACCCAGATATTGACCATTTGGATACCACTTGTCCTCTGAAATTAATCTAAAACAAAGAAACCAAGATAGAACTCCTATGCACCCAGAGTCCATCTAGATAACATTTGTGAGCTATTGATTTCCAAAAGGGAAAGCCAAGCAAACAAGATAGAACTCCTATGCCCCTAGAGTCCATCTTGATAGCATCGTGAGCTCTTGTTTGCAACATAAAGGGAAAGACCATAGAAACCAAGATAGAAGCCCAAAGCAACTGAAAGTCCATCTGCATAGTGCTAGGAGCCCTTGATTCTGTAAACCAAACAAGAAAAAAATAAAAGAGAAGGAATGTCCAATTCTTTCCCAGGGTTAAGCTCAGATCATGGAACTGCACGGCTGCCAGATAAGTGATAATGCCTACCGCATTTATCCTAAATCATCATGGCCCTGAAATTGAAGTGAACATTCAACATAAATCAATGAAAGAAAATAAGTCATGATCTATCATAGCTACTCTCCTCACATGGTGAATCCTAGAGTAGCGTAAGAACATAACCGAAAAATATATACTGACATCTAACTGACTTGACTGACCTAGTCAACATTTTTGGATGGTTCCTTGATGCAGTTGGATTCTCGTGATTGGCTTGACTCTTTGGATAGGCTTGATTGGTTTGATCGCTTTGATCATGTTGGCAGCTGATTAAGCTATGTCAGATGGGCCCAATGCTTGTTCGCAAAGCTCATGATTGTGACATTATTGATTGATATATTTGATTGCTTTGATCATGTTGGAAACTGATCAAGCTGCGTCAGATGGGCCCAATGTTGGTTCACAAAGCTCATGATTGTGACAATTGATAGTTTGGCTGGTTGCTAGCTGCTTGTTGATTGAATTGATAGATCGATAAAGCTGTGTCAGATGAGCCCAATGCTGATTTGCATAGCTCATGATTGTGACATTGATTGACTGGGTGTGATTTCCCCTTGCTCTCTTGATAACCGAGTTGGTTTTATTGCTTGGGATTTTGCAATTTTTTGAAGAAGATTGATTTTCTCTTGATTTTGATCTTTTTAGGATTTTTTATGAGTTTTCCAATTTTTAGGTTTTTCAGGACATTTAGAATCGCCCCCTAGTCTGGTGGACCAATATGTAACCATGGGTAAGTGCTCGGTGCTCAGAGGGGATTATGCTTCTGGGTATAGCTTGGGATAGTCAGTCTTGCATTTTGAAGTGTGCTCAAGCTTTTGTAGTTCATTGATGGTGAAGTTTGATTTGAACACTCGGTGACTGTTTGCCAGGTTTTCACCAAGGTACCTACTCAATAGCGCCTGATTGTCAGGTTTTCACTGAGAGAGTGATTTTTTTTTCTTTAATTTTTTACTTTTTTTCTTTTTTGGTTGTCGCCAAGGCGCCTGATTGCCAGGTTTTCACCAAGGTAACTTTTGTATTTTCTTATTTTTTTTGGTATTTTCTAGATATGTAGATGGGTGCCTTAACCATAGAGACCTTAAGGGTAGAACCTCTTTAGGTGCATGTTGTTGATGTAGTTGAGGAGCTGATCTCCTTCTGGTGTTGCTAGTATGAATGCCCCACTCTGAGTAGAGTTGACAATAACAAATGGTCCTAGCCAGTTAGGCTCAAACTTACCAGGTTTGACTCGCTCTGCTTGATTCTTCTAATTTTCCATGAGGACAAGGTCTCCTACCTCAAATTTTTGTGGCCTCACCTTCTTGTGATATTTACTTCTAAGGTGATTTTGATAGCCTTGTAAGTGGTCGAAGGCATGCTGCCTTCTTTCATCTAGTAACTCTAGTTCACTGAGCCTTGCTACTCTATAGTCTTCATTTAAAACTAGGTTCTTCAATGATATCCTTAGGGATGGGATTTCCACTTCGAGGGGTAATACCACCTCTGATCCTTAGACTAGGGAGAAAGGAGTTGCTCCTATAGGTGTTCTCACACTAGTTCTGAATGCCAATAATGTGGGACTAAGCTGTAAATGCCAGTCTCGCCCTGATTCGTTTACTGTTTTCTTCAGGATTTTCAAAATTGTTTTGTTGGTAGCTTCGGCTTGGCCATTCCCTTGAGGGTAGTAAAATGAGGAGAACCCTTGTTTGATGTGGAACTGTTCACATAGGTCTTCAACATCCTTGTTCTGGAAAGGTGTACCATGATCTGTCAGGATTGTTTGGGGGATCCTGTTTCGACAGATAATGTGGTTAAGTATGAACATTGCTATTTGCTTTCCAGTGATGTAAGTGAGGGGAATTGCTTCCACCCACTTGGTGAAGTACTCTATTGGTGCTATGATGTACTTGTGTCCGTTTGCTAAAGAAGGTGTAATTTTGCCTACTAGGTCAAATCCCCACATCAAAAATGACAATGGTGATGTGATAGGATTTAGTTCCTGGGCTGGTGCATGGATGAGGTCTCCATGAATTTGACACTGTCTACACCTTTGAACGTGTTTGTGTGCATCTGTCTCTATTGTGGGCCAATAGTATCCCATGCGGATTATCTTCTTAGCTAAGTTGTTGCCACCTTTGTGGGTTCCACAAACTCCTTCATGTACCTCGTACAAAGCTTTCTGGGTTTCCATGGAAGAGAGACATCATAGAATCGTTCCATCTAGACTTCATCTGTATAAAGTAGTTGAGAGGATGGTATACCTAGAGGCTTGGTAGATGAGGGATTTTTTCTGGTTCCTAGACAAGTTGGGAGGTAAGACATTATTGTGGAGATAGTTATAGACATCTTGGTACCATGGGGATTCAAGACCAACAAGGACACACACTGATTCTGTGATAGATGCCTGATGTGATGGCACCAAGATTTTCTCCACTAGAAACTGGAATTTAGTTTCATTACCTGGCATATCAATCAGTGATGCTATGGTAGCCATCACATCTGCAGCTTTGTTCTGTGCTCTTGGGACTTGCTCGAAGAGAATGTAATGGAACTTGGTGCGTATTCTTTCCATCTGTGCTCTCTATGGTATGAGCTTCTCATCTTTGGTCATATAATCATTGTTAACTTGACTAATGACCAACTGCGAATCGCCAAAGACTTTAAGGTTCTTGATTCTCCATTGAATTGCTATCTTTAGACCGATGACCAGTGCTTCATATTCTGCTATGTTGTTGGTGCATGGGAAGTTAAGTCTGAAAGACATTGGAATTGTATCATGATCTAGAGTGATAAGCACTATCCTTGCCCCCGCACCATGGTTTGTACATGATCCATCAAAATAAAGTTGCCATACCTCGATCGCCGGTTATAGTTTCATGATAGATTCGTCAGGAAAGTCAGAAGTAATAAGCTGGTGGTCTGGAATTGGTACCTCTGCTAGTTGATCTATGATCACTTCTCCTTTGATGGCCTTTTTTTCTATGTACTCAATGTCAAACTCACTTAAGATCATTACCCATTTTTCCAGTCGTCCAGTGAACGCTGCTTTGCTTAGGAGGTACTTTAGAGGATCAATATGTGCGATCAACTTTGTTTGGTGATTCAACATATAATGTCTTAGCTTCTAGGAAGCGAAAACAACTACCAGGCATGACTTCTCAATTGGTGTATAGTTTAGCTCATATCCAACAAAGTCCTACTTAGATAGTAGACGACCCTCTCCTTTCCTGCATCATCATGTTGTGCCAAGAGTACACCTAATGCTGATTCCATTGCTGAGATATATAGATGCAATGGTATACCTTGTACTAGTGGTACCAATATAGGATATTTAAGAAGGTAGTCTTTGAATATCTAAAATGCCTGTTCACATTGCTCTGTCCATGTGAACTTGATGTCTTTATGCAATAGATGTTGGAATGGGTGGCACTTGTCTGCTAGTTGAGCTATGAAGCATCTGATCAATTGGAGCCTTCCTTGTAACCCTCTTAGTTGTCTCAACTTTGATGGTGGAGGCATGTCCAATATTGATTTGACCTTTGCTGGGTCCACTTCGATTCCTCTATGTGATACTATAAACCCCAGTAATTTTCCTGCTGTGACACCGAATGCACACTTTTTTGGGTTTAGACGGACTTTGAATTCCTGCATACTGTCAAAGATGGGTCCCAAAACCTGTAGATGATCCTTTTGAAGTATTGACTTGGCTAGTATGTCATCCACATAGTCTTCCATTGTCTTGTGGATGAGATCATGAAATATAGTCGTCATAGCCCTTTGATATGTCGCTTCGACATTCTTTAGACTAAACGGCATGACATTCCAACAATATGTTCCCCAAGGACATGTGAAAGTTGTTTTGTGTTGGTCCTCTACCACGATCCTTATTTGATTGTAACCTAAAAAGCCATCCATGAGTGATAGTATTTGATGTCTGGTAGTTAGGTGTAATATCATATCAATGTTTGGTAAAGGAAAGTCATCCTTGGGACATGCTATGTTGAGATCCCTGAAGTCTGTGCAAATTCGTATCTGACCACTGTGCTTTGTAACTGGTACCAAATTAGATATCCAATCCACATATGGTATAGGTCTGATGAATTTAGCATCCAGGAGCTTTTTCAGTTCTGCCTTGACTAGCAATGCAACGTGGGGATGCATCTTTCTCATGTTTTGTTTGACAGGTTTGGCATTGGGTAGCAACGGGAGATGGTGTATCACTAGCTCTAGATCTAACCCTAGCATATCTGAGTAGGACCATCTGAAGTTGATAATTCTTTCCTTGAAGAAACTGATGAACTATTCTCTCTCCTCTGGGGTGAGTGATTTCGCCAAGTATATGTTCTTTGGGTTCTTGTCATCCCCCAAGTTGATTTCCTTAGTTTCTTCTACTAATAATGCTAATTTCTCCTCTGTCAAGAGGAGGAGTTCCTTCTTTCCATCTTCTAGCACCTCAGTGAGGTTTTCGCTAGAAGATATGTCTTCTTTTATCTTTTTATCATTCTTTTGTGGACTGGAAAGAGGAGCTTCCTCCCTGAAGTATGTTGCTCTGTCTAGGTTAATGGAGAATCATGCCTTGTGATCTCCTGATGTAATGCCCTCTCTTAGTCCCATGAAATGAGCTATCACCTCGTTGTTCTCAAAGACATCTAGATCAGGTGGTCCTTGTTGATCCCACTCTATAAGCTCAGGGTGTACAAGACAGACACTTTCACGACTGTTTGGCTCTGGTTGACTAAAAGGGACCACTGATATGGTGCCTACAAAATTGGACTGTGATGTGGATGCACCACTTGAGGTCTGATAGATGACATGTTTGTCTATACAGGGTTATTCGGTAATGGTCAGTTGGTCAAATAGGTTTGCTAGATTTATGATAATGTCGGCCCGAGGAGAAAAATATGGGATTGACTGTTCAGAGTCGTGAAGGGATCTCCACTCATACTCATGGGAGTCAGTCTCAATAGAACATTCGTTCGATGTCTCACTTCCTTGGTTATCATCAATTTCTATGTGTAGGTTCATTTGGGATTGTGTGGTTCCCTCTTTGGCGGGCAACAACTACACTAATATGTTGCTTATTAGGACATGCTCTGTGTTGTGCCCCTGGTGCATCTATGCTATTTTATCTTGATTGACTTGAATGTCTTGGATCACAAGACTAGTGTTGTTTTGTCCATAGCCCAAACCTCTTGTGTTTCTCTGGGTTGGTGGGAGAGGCAATTCATATATTCCTTGTTGTCTTTCCCCCAGCCCGATTGTACCATTGTACCCAAATCTTTGTATCATTGTGTAACCATTACCATAGTTCGACAAGGGTAATGGTGGTCAGATTGTCTCAGGGGAATCTTGGTATAACCAGGTATTGATGTCTTGTTCAAAAGGATTTTATTCTGCTGCCTCCCCATCAGACAAAGGTTGTGGGTGGACATCTGAATAGAATAGGCTGTGGAGTTTTTGTTGCAATAACAGGTTGTGGCATGCCATGAGTTTTTGGGCTTTGAGGCATGTGCGTGATGGTAAAAGCCTCTTCATATCTGTATTCACCACAACCCTTATCCATGATGGATATCTTGCCTGCTTTCTGTGTGATATCTTTAAGATTTGAATCTGAAGAGGATGTGATGCTTGCATCTTGTTTAATGACTATCTTTCCTGCTTCTTGTGTGACATCCTTGGGATTTGAATCTGAAGAGGATGGGATGCTTACATCTTGGTTTGATGGTACCTGGTTATCAGTGCTGATTTGGACCGCATTACAATATTGGAAGGGATTGGGATCTCCCTCTATAATGATCTCCTCTCCTTGGTGTGGGAACTTGATACATTGATGGTATGTCGAAGGTACAACTTGCATTTCATGTATCCAAGGTCTCCCTAGCAGCATGTTGTATCCCAACTCAAGGTCTAAGATTTGGAAGGGAGTGTTTTTGACCACAGGACCAATACAAACAGGTAGAATGATAATACCTTTAGAGGACCTTTCCTCTTCATCATAAGCTCTGATATTTATCCTCCTTGTGACATCAATGCTTGATTCTGAATAGCCTATTTTCTTGATTAACTTTAGAGTACAGATGTTTAACCCAGCTCCACCATCAACAAGGACCCTACGAATAGCACTTTTGTGGACCTGGACTAGTAAGTGCAGAGGATCATTATGCAGGGGTTTATGCAACGGCACATCACGGTCTATGAATGTGGCATGTTTGTTAGTTTCTATATGGTTGACCATCATTTGGAAGCTCTCGGGTGTTATGTCCCTTGGGACAATTGCATTGTGAAGGGCTTGGTCAAGTGCTAGTTTATGCTGCGGAGATATGCGCAGTAGGTCAAACATAGAGATCTGGGCAGGTGTGCGCTTTAGTTGGTCCACTATGCTAGTTTGCTATAGGATTGGCCGATGTAGTAGTTGAGGATGGTACTCCTTGCAAGATGACTCTAGCACGACGTGTTGTTACATCACAATTGTTACCTTTGTCTTTGATAGTGATTGTAGCCACATGGCTATCTGAAGGATTGAGGCAATTGATGACATTATCACTGTTCGCATATGTAAAGTTAACTTGTTTTGTTTGTCCACCAGACCCGGAGGCTTTTCCCTTGTTGTGATCACGAAAGGTATCATTGAAAATGGTGTGATCAGTTGTGCCTTTGGTTTGAGTATTCGTCACATCGATGATCCCTGTGTCAATCAGATCTTGGATAGCATGTTTCAATCGGTAGTAGTTGGCCATTTTGTGCCCTTTCACCTGATGAAACTCATAGAAATCTTTGTCAATATACCACCTTGGTTTTTTTTCATCTTGTTCAAAGTACCTGATTTATGGGAGAGTGATAGTGTTTGATTATATCAACTTGCGTAAATATGATTCTATTGGCTTTCCTAATGGTGTGAAATCTCGTTGCTCGAATTGAAGTTATGGTTTGCGTTGATTCTGTTGTTGACTATTTGACACAGCTGCCACTTGTATAGGGGTAGGTTGGTTTTGGGTGTATTCTTGTTGAGTGGGCCCTGTGGGTTTTTGGTTGGCCACAGGTGCATCTTGCAGTGACACCTTGGGATGTGCATAGTTGACTGTCTTCACATCAATGACACCATCACTAGTGACATTTTTGTTTTTGTTCCACCACTTAGCTTTGTCTATTGAATTTTTGTTTGTATTCATTTGTGTGGGATCTGCAAGGATTCCTCATTTGACTAAGTTCTGCTCACAACAAACTCCTCTTTCGATGAGTTGTGTAAAGTTCAGAGCTAACTATAACTCTGTTGTGAATGACATGTATGAAATCAGATTGTCAACGAACATGACTATTAAGTCTTGTTTGGGCACATTATATGTTATGCGGTTTTCCATATTCCTCCATCTCTGTAGGAATTTCACAAAAGACTCTCCATCCTTCTGTTTAATGTCGCAAAGGTCCTTGATGCTAACCTTGCGCTCGATGTTATGATGGAAGTGAGCTATGAAATTTCCAGCCAATTCTCCCCAAGACTGAATTCCATGAGGTAGATGTGAGAACCATTCCATTACTGGTCTGACCAAACTTTGTGGGCACAGTCACATTAGATATGTCTCATCATGAGCGACTTCGACGCAACTAGCAAAAAACTCTCGGATATGTTCAATAGGGTTGGTACTGCCCCTATATTTGTCAAATTTTGGTACCGAGAAGTGATTTGGGAACGGAGACATGTGAAGAGAATGGTCAAAGGGGTATGGGTATAAATCCTCCGTGGTATAGGATTTAGTTCGCCGCTGATTTTTCATATCCATCATTTGGGTTTGAAGAGTTTGCATTTGTTGCATTAACATGTCTATTTGATATTGAGGCTGGTGTGTGTGGACATTCCTTTGTGTTGTGGTGGGTATGAGGTTGCGCCTCTGTGTCCCTTGAGTAGGAACATAAGATTTCATCCTAGGGACTTGATATTAATTCCCCACCGAGTGATTTTTAACTGGAGGGACATGAGTAACCCATGGCGGGTTTTGATGCATTTGCTGTTGTGATTGAAACTGGGGTTGATACTGCTAGGGTTGGTATTTTTATTGCTGAGGTTGGGTTTGAAACTGGGGTTGATGTCGCTGAGGTTGGATTTGAGGAAACTGAAGCTAGGGTTGCTATTGCGGGGGTTGAAACTGAGGCAACTGAAGCTGGGGTTGCTATTGCAGGGGTTGGATTGGTGTCAGAATGGGCAAAGGTGTAGCCTTGGGTGGACCTTGACTATAAGTCATTCCTGCAGAGATGGATCCCTGCGGGCATGAGGTGTTGATCCCAAGACTAGTGTGAATTGACTGCAGTAGCGACATAGTTTTAGAATAGTTGGTGTTTGGTGGGATGGAAGGCATAGCATGAGAGCTTGATTGTTATGGCCATGAGACCAAAGGTGGAGGCATACTAGTGACCATGGGTGCACTTAGTTGCGAGCCTGTCATGCCTTGAGTAGATGATGTGCTGGCCTGGGTCGGGTCATTGGTTTGATTAGATATAGTCTAT
>MU223657.1:2652791-2669946 GCA_018584345.1 Thuja plicata
CTAACAAGGTCGCACTTAACCGTGTGTTTGTAACCTTTAACAGGGTTGGCTCCTAACAGGGCTCACTTTAGAAGAGTGAAAATTTGGGGTACCGGTCCCAGTGGTTTTTCCCTTAACAAGGTTTCCATGTTAAAAAATCATGTGTTATGTGTGTATGATTCATTTCTATATTGTTTTGTATCTGACATAGTTAACACTGGATTGATCGATATACTCTGCTTATTTACTGAGTTTCAATAAATAGTTATACTGCTTATCGGTAATCAAGAAAGAATAAGGATTGACAAAGAACACCGATAGACAGTTAATCAATATTAGTATTTCATGGCATGCATCATGTAGGGACATAATAATATGGGGTTTATTGATTAGTGGTTAACTTTGAAGGATAAATTTTTGAGGCCACTGATTCACCCCCTTCTCAGTTATTACTAACAATATACTCCTCACAAACATTTTGGTTGTGCAAAACTTGAAGAGGGATGATGAGGATTGGGATTTCCAACTTGACCTTTGAGTCCAACATCTAGTTTTAATTTTGGGGGGCTTATGGGGGAATAAGCTGACAAGGTCGACCTACACCTGGGAATAGGCTGATTGGGTTGACCTCTTCTTGGTTATAGGCTGACTAGGTTGACCTATTCTTGTGAATAGGTTGACCTGGTTAACCTATTCCCTCCAAAAACTAATGAAATTTAAACTGGGGGTACCAATTGAAGTGAGGATGCCAGAATGAAAAGCAAACCGGGGTTGGAGTATGAGAAATCGATGCAGGGGCCCATACATCCTAAAATGGGCTTAATTGAGAATCTAATTATTGGTGCTTACAATTTAGGGTTGTACAACTGTTTCCAATATCCTTATTGGTGGTTGGGTAACTATTAAAGTAAATAATGGTAAAGGTAATCCCTAACATCTCATGATTACCACACAAATTGTGGGCACTTTTCTTACCTATTTTTCCTATTGGGGGTAATTAGAAGGTAGTTTTTTGGGTGTTTATGTTGGTGGTGTTTTTTATAAGATAGGTTTCTGGTTGCATTTTTTAGGATTCTCCACTTATTGGGTGGTGAAAAGAATAGGCTTGAGCTCATAACATGTGATGGTGTCAAAAGAAATGTTAAGGCCAGGAGAATTTTGAAGAAGGGTGGTGTGACATCCAAACTTGAGTGCCTCCATGGATCAAATCCTATTGCCTCAAAGATCTTCTTTAAAGGATGGAAGAACTAAACACTCTCTGCCTATGGTAAGAGTATGGATATTTTTGAAGAGCTTATTGCTAAGATTACTAGCCTCTCACTGAAGGGAAAAACAAGTTTAGAGATAGGAAATACTCCAAGGTGTTTGTATAGAATTTTATTAAAGGGAAAAATAGTAAAAATTTAGTGAATAATGTTAATAGTGATTATGAAGTCAAATTCATCAAGTCTATATGGGTGCTTGTGTTAGGAAAAAGGAAGCACACACAACTGAGAGGGGGAGGGGTGAATCATTTGTGTCCCAAAATGCCAAACTTTATCCAACTTATTAACCTTAATCTCATATTTGAATGACAAACATAAATATAAGACCACAACACATCAATCAACACATACCACCGAGATTTTTGATGTGGAAACCTAGTTAAGGGAAAAACCACTGTGGGGATCAAACCCACAAGAAGATGTACTCTTTTAAAAGCACTATACCCTGTTAGGATTATTACAAAGGGGAATGCACATGCATTCAGGCATATTTCCTAGAGCTCATTGCTCAAATATATCAAGGGCTTCAACCCAAAGGAAGGCTCATTGCCTTACAACAATCTCTGATTACAATTCATAGTGGACAATAGTCCATAACTCATGAACTGACTGATAACAACTATGTCATGCCAATATAGTTCCAATGAAGTACAAAATCTCTGTGTCAATTGAAGATTCCACTCATACATGTTTGTACAACACTTGTACACTCTCTCTTCCACACCTTCAAAATTAAAAATGCTTACATCTTTTATACATTACATCAACTTTATTTCAACTAGGTCAGCTAGGAACCTAATTACCAAATATTAATTCATTACAACTCAATACATAATGTGATCTGTTGAATATCAGCTAAGACAACCATGATCAATAACAACATCTTCAAATATGCTCTAGATCCATAAATCACGCCATGATCCTTTGCAACATGCTACACCATCATGTCGTCCAAGAATAATAAGAACAATAATACGCCACATGAAAATCACCAATCTGATCACATAGTCCAATACGATCCAAAAACACGAATATGAAACAATCTAGAAACATCAAGAAGTAACATGAAATACCATGACAACAACAATAACAACTTTGTCTCAGATTCCACAAGTTATTTGCACTGTTCATCAGGAACACCTATCAATAACCTCTGTCATAAAATAAATATATCTTTCCAGCATCCAAATCATGAACCATTGGAGTTGAGGACACATATCCATTTCCTAAACTCACCACCAGTTTAGAAACAGGGATAACTTTAAGAAACCCCCTCCTAGGAAAAAGTGTAAAATCCTGGCGAATCGCACATTCATTTAGGGAAAAAAATTTCTTGATGATGACGAATTGTTTTTCCAAATTAGCAAAATAATATAAAGGCGTAGGCGATTTTTTCCCTGCCAAATGAAAATTCCATAAAATCCTGGTGAATTATAAATTAATGTGGGGGAAATATATAATATATGAGGCGAATTATTTTCTTGTGAAGGTAAAAAAAATATTTGTACTGGTGATTTTAATGTGTCGTTTGAAAATATATTTATTTTATTAGCTAATCTATCATTCATTATGGGAAAAATAAATATTTTATTTGGCGATTTTTAAAAGATGGGACTCGTCAATGCGTCATGTGGGCCAATGCCAACCAATATTAAATGTCTTACTTGAGACCGTTTGATTATCCTAGATCAATGGATGAAGTTTAATTTCGGCCCAATTTTGTGAAGGAACAGAGTTTTCCAAGAAGTCAGTAGAATAATGACACGTAACATTGTAATTAATGCGATGTCTAGCGAATATCGCTCTTATTTGTTGCAAATATAACTGATCACACATTGGACACATAACCTAATTAGATATTGTTAAATGTATTATTTGAGACCATTTGATCATCCTAGATGAAGATCAATGGCTGGAATTTAATTTTGGGCCAGATTTTGGAAGGAAACTGACTTCTGCAGGAAGTCACCAGAATGATGACACATATCAAGCCTTAAACAGTGCACCGTAACCATAATTTTTGATTACTACTGGTTATTTGTTGATGTGGACAGTGGATAGTGCAACTACAACTTGTAACTTGTAACTTGAAAATAAATAAATGCCTTGTCAGTGACATTCTTTAATTGTCATCTTTAACTGTCAATAGTACTGATGCATTTAAGGGAAAATTTATGGGAAAGATTTACATTTAGATATGAAAGATTAAGGACAGTCGATTTAAATCTCTCACATGCATAATACACATAATGCATTTATGGAAATTGCATTAAATACAATTAAAGAAAGAATAATTATTAATTGCTAAGTATCCATGATCACTACTATCAATCAAGGGGTCGGGGCTATTTATAGACAATTTGGTTTCTTTCTTCTTCATTTTTCTTTTGGTAGATTAAGAGTCAGAGTTGCCGATGGTAGAAATTCTGCCTTTGGTTTTAAGGTTTAGGTTTTTAGGTCTTTAGGCTTTCAAGAATTAAATATGGATACACCAATCTGTTTGAGATGCACATCCCCAGATGACCAGAGGTCCTTTTTGGGCAATGTCTCAGAAGAAATCCTCACTTCCATTTGTAGGGAGGTTGGTGGCGATGCTTTTATAAATTTTGCTGTGTTGATGTTATTGGGACGAGAGTTCCTTGAGAATGTCAGTAGATACCATGTCTACACGGACATTACGTCCCATTTTTTGCGTCTCTCCTTGACCTCAGAGGACAGAAGGTGGATATGTTGATGTTGTTGAGGAAGGTTTTTAAAGAGAAACTCCTGAAGGACGATGTCAATGTTGTTGTTTTTGTGGAATTAGGGGTGGGGATCCCTTGGCCAAGAGATATACACAAGCTGTTGGTGCCAGACAAAAATGTGGCCAGACAACCTTTTCTGTTGAACCTCAATGACGAGCAACTAACGCGACACAGGAAATGGGCACAAGTTGGGAGGGATTTTCTCTGGAAATGGTTTTACCTTGATGAATTTGATGAGTTAGACTACACATGGCTTGACGAATTCTCAGACATTATCCTCTCTAGAAAATTCTACTCAGACGAAAGGGAAGATGAAGATCCCTGATTCCCTAGTTTACCGGTTACCTATTCCGTTACCCTAGTCTTTTGACAATGGACATGCAAAGTTTCACTTTTTTTTTATATCGATAAGAAGTTGCCTAATAGGTTTCTGTTTTTACTGTATGATGTAATTTTATGAAAAAATAATAATAAAAATTTTCCAAGTTCGTTGCAAATTTCTTTTTATGGGTACAAAAAATGATTCTTAGACTTCTCTGTGATTACCATATTTTAATTAGTTGCTTTACTTGTGTATTATACATTTAAGTATATGATTAAGCGATGGATTAGTACTTCCATTTTTAAATTTGAAGACTAAATGATTAAGTTTCTTTATCAGTCTAGAGCAAGTTTCTATTTTTAATTTGCCAATGTGTCATATCAATGTGTGATTATAAGATATAAATAATTGAATTAAAATCTAAATCGGACTACACTGTAAAACTAAACATTTAATAACATTTATTAAATGTAATAACTAATAAGTTGAATTTGCAATTTAAAATGATTAAGTGACACTCACACATGTCCTAGTGACATCAAATGACAAGCCAAAAGTTAATGGGACCCGCGATAGTGCGACAGTGCCAGCGACCGTTCGATGAGCACATATCAACGGCGTGTAGTGTATTTCGTGCCGAAAGGGAAAATAAACCTCATTTTTGCAAACCTATTCCAAAATAATGTAAATGAACTCAAAATCACAGAGTCATAGAATAAGTATCACTTACCTTTGCCTCAAATTAAAATGCAGCAATGCAGTCGCGACTTGCCAATGCAGTATATAGTTGTAGTTGCACTCAATAGTTTGAAACTTCACTATCGATCAAATATAGAGATGTCATAGAGATATCAAAATGTTTTTATACTAATCCTTATTTGGCAAATTCGGTGGGAGGTATTAGGTATACAAATATTTGGCGAAGCCCACGTAATTATAACATGTCTTTTGTTATTTTTGAGGTGATTATGGGTCATCCAATACCTTCGCATGATTAATAAAGTTGGCTAAATTACGTTGGTTAGAGACACACATCCGTAAAATGCTAGGCGAATATAGGTCATCGATTTGTGGTCGCTTAGAAATTATAGGCGAATGTTTTAAATTTATGGGGACCAAAATTTATATTCCATTGGCGATAATGTGTAAGAAATGGAAAAATTAAATAAACCGATGGGCGATGGGCCTGGGCTTTGGAACCAATATTAATAAATGTTAGGCGATAGGGTCAATCTAATATGTTAAAAATATTCGCCAATGCTGGGGTCGTCGACATGCGACATTCGCCATTTGGCGAATAATCACCACTAAATTTTTCGCTGTTTAGAAACCAAGAATATTGTATAACCGATCCACACTGATCTAGTAACTACAACATTGTCTCTTCTTGAACAATCCAAATAACAGTCTCTAATAAATCAATCATAGCTCACTCAAACCAACATTTGAACCTCTATAAATTAACATAGGTCAACTAAAGACATCCCTGAAACCATCTGTACGTTTGCAATATCTTATCTTCAATATAATAGTCGTACCAAAAAAATATTCTCATTGAACATGCCAAGAATATTGTCACCAACAGTAAAGATATATTGACATCAATCATAAAACATCACATTAGTACATATATGCACAATATCCATCAATCTCCCAAAAAATTGTGGCCAAGGTAATTATGAAATACTTCAACTTAGATAGAAGATATACTACACTTTTTGGCTTTCACTTTACTTTGATACACCACTTTAGGCATAAGAAGAAGGTGCCTTTACCTTATTACTTGTTAGCTTGTTTGGAGTTAGTGATTAAATAATACTATAAGAATGTGAGGAACCCCATTATACATGATTTTTTAATCCTCCTTATCCTTGATCATGTTAAGGCCATTCCCTCTCCTTCTAATGCTAGGATTCAGAGGGTATTTCCCCTCATCTAGTTGATGTTGAGGAGTTAGGGTCTGAAACAAGGCATGATATGGATACTGAGACTGGGGATGAAGAGTCAGAGGATGAAAAATGGAGAACCAAGGAGAATAAGTTTGATTCCCAAGAGAAGGATGCCTCCCCCTCATTGGATGAGAAGGGTAAAAGAAAAAAAGGAAGAGGAATAATGAAGCAATGTTGAAGTCAAAGGGCTTGGATTTAGTGGGTGAAGGTTCCATAAGGAAGTATAATTCTGGCGACGGGGAATAAATTGACCCCAATTTGAATCCTTCCTCTCTCTTCTCCTCTCTCCTAAGACTAGTGAGGATGGTTCACCCTCCTTTTTTGAGGCATTTACAAAAGGACTCCTCTTTCCTAAACTCAGATAGAAAATATTTGGAGGACCTAATTGGGGTAGCTTCAGATACAGTTGTTGATCAAACTAGAATGTTGAAGTGGATTTTTTTTTAAAATAAATGAAATTAATATCAAAATTAATTCTATATAGAGTAACATTGCATCATTCCAAAATAGAGAAGGTAATTCCAAGTTTAAGGAGGATGATAAGAAAATGTTGGTGATTTCAAAAAATGTTTCTAAGTATATCAATATCTTGAAATTAGACTACAAAGTGCAAATTATTGGGCTCAAGATCAAGATGAAAAAGGTGAATGATAGTCTGGTTAATTTGGTTAATATGAGTTTTAAGGTCATTCATAATAGTGTTTAAAGAGTCAAGTGTATTGTTTATAAGTAGCAGAAGCTTTAGGCTTCTAAATCTTCTGAAAATGCCTACGTGGATTTGGAGAGTGTTGATAAGGGTAATCAAGGTGCTACTGAGAAGGGTCCGTGCTCTCACATTTAGGTTAACTTAAAAAATTTTGGTGAGAAGGCTAAAAATGATTTATAAAAAATGAAAATACGTATCAAAACTTAAACTAGTTGGAACCTAAGGTTGCAGAGGCCCTAAAAAATATTCATTAGTGTTTTTAGGTCTATATCTTGATGTTAACTTCTTAGTTTCTAGTCTATTTCTGTGTTTTGTTGTTTGTTGGTTGCTAGTTGGATTTGAATATCCTTATGGTAGTGTTTTTAGAAGAAAACCCAAATTGAATTGAAAATTTTGTTCCTCTTTGTAATTGATATTCAAACTCGATAATTCACCCATTTCTTGAAAATGCTCTAAAGAATACCAAACTAACTAAAATTACCTCTAAGAGAATCCCATGCCATGCTTGTGCCAGTACCATTAAAAAATAATAAATTTAATATTTAGTTGTCTAAGGGATGTAAAATGTACCCAGACAAATTAAATATTAAATAAATATTTTTTCTAATGTGTCTCGTTACCAATAACTTACTATTTTCAGCAAGTGTTGGAAAAATAAACACGACAAATGCACCATAATCAAATATTTATTTATATATTATTAGTATTATAATTTTATTATGTAAGGTGTACGACATACTTTTCTCAATAAAAAAGAACTACAAACATGCAATATGAATAATTTTTCCAAAGAAGTGGAAATAAAGGTTGATTACATATTGATCTTGGATCTCTAAGGCTTCGAGAGTATTTTAGTTTCCCTCTAGCCCTTAGAAAGTGAGACTCCCTTTTTCAGCTTCTTAGATAGGTGTTTGAGGTAGGAGTATATTAGATACTAGAGCTTTAGGATATACCAGTCTACATTCACATGAACTGGTTCTCAAAATAGTTGTTGATTAAAATTTATATGGATTGTTCAAATCCTTAAAGAAGGCTTGTTGCATAATTCAAGACTACACACTATATCTTACTAGAGCCATACACCACCTTATTATTGATGCAAATCAATCCTAAGTTTGAGACTTGATGTATAAAAACCACTCATCATTTGAAGGCTGGTTAGGAAGTAGATAGATTAGGTCTAGCTCCAAAGGGCTTGGAATTATATTAATATGGAAGTCTACTACCAAAGTGAAAAGTGTGTAATCTCATATGCAAATTTTATAATTTGTGCATAGTGTTATGCCCTGCATACCCGTCCCTACATTCTGTAGGCAAAATTTTGGGTCCCCCCTTTTTCGCTTTTGCTTTTCCTTGGGCTTCTTTTTGTTTTCTATCTCCATCCGGGCTTTGCTTCTGCGAGGGTTTTTTTTCTTCCATCTCTTGTCTTCTCTTGCCTCTCAGACCCGGTCCTGGAGTTTGTTTGTTCTTTTGAGTCAGTCGGATCCCAGACTCTGGGATTCTCTACGATCATGTCTTCTTTTGTTAGGAGGTGTGGCTGCATGGAATCCCCGGGCCCAGAGTCTAGAGGTTTGCTTGTCCCAGAGTTTGCGGAAAGAAAGCAACACCTTTTTTTACCCTAGGGGTATAAATAGAAGTTACCTGTCATTTTCACATTTACCGTGATTAAAACACCCATGCGATTACCAAAGAGATTAAGGTGATTCATAGTGATTAAGTGCAAAGTACTTTGGTAATTAACAGTAGTAAGTAGTGGTGCGTTCGCCGCCAGTTCCAAGATTAACTTTTTGCAGAGCACCTCCCATGCTCGTCTCTCCAACATTCCCCATGCTTTCAGGTAGGCCTTTCGACTCTCGTCCTTATGGGTTTTTGTTTTCTGGTTTTCTTGCTTTTGTATGTCTTGTTTTTGTTTTGTCTCGTTGCGGTTCTATTTTCATCTCGCTGCGTCTTTGCGTTGGCTTTTTGGTCACCTCCTGTTGGTGGGTTGGCTCTGCCAGAGGGTTGTCCACCCTTTGTGCAGTTGTAATTTAGGTGTAAATATTTTGTACATTGTTGTAGAATGTTGTAAGTGCTTCTATATATTGTGTAAACTATGTAATTTCCTATTTATAGCTGTATATACATTCATTTTTATGGTCGGTCTACGAGTTATGCTTCGGTCCTTGTAGCGCTTCGGCCCTCTATATATTTAGTATATATTCTATGTGTATCCTTCCATCTATGTCGAGCTCGTTGCGCTCCATCACTTCCAAACCAACTTGGCGAGCTCATCAGAGAGGTATCCGCCACGGTTTGAACTCGACACCTCACTGGTTTAAACCATGATGACTTTCTCTCTCCTTTGTCATGTCATCTTAATGGCAGGATTAATTTCCCTCGAGCGGGCATTCAAATCCCATCCCATCTGGCATTTACTTCACTCGTGTCCGCTCACTTGTCACCATTAATGTCATTATGCCACCTGTCACGTGGCCACGTGACGACCCATGTCAGCCAAGTACGGCTCTCTACCGGTCACGTCGACAGCGGCTAGTTCTTCCAGACTCCGGGTGCTGAGAAGCCCCTGGGTCTTCATTCCATTTTATCACCTAAATCGATGCCCCAGAGCCCCGGGCGTTTATTAGAATCTGGTCCTTATTAACTTTAGTATCCCAGGATTTCTGATGTGTGCTAACATTTTTTGGACAGGTGCGAAATGGTGGTGAATTCCCTGGAGTCTTTAAAATATTATTTTTATCGTATCATGTATTGACGGTTCTCCGGTCTTGCAGGTTGCAGATAGATTGATCAAGATGTCTGACGTGATCGCTCCTCCTGATAGCCCGGAGCTGTCAACTACCTCCACTCAGGCAGCTACAAAAACAAAGGCCGAAAAGATGCTGGCTAAGCTGCCACTAACCTCTGTACACACCAGTGATGCTGGAAAACCATTAATGAAGAAGGAATGATCCTCGCAATGTTGTTGTCAGTGTTCTAATTTCCAAGTTAATACTCTTTTGTGCTATATGTTTTTGATGTCCCTTGCTCTGATATTTTAAGTAGATTAACGACCTTCTTTTCTCCTCGCTATTGAATGTGTATGAACTGATGACTTTGTATACATTCAGTATTTAGTGTAGTATGTTAGAGCATGGTTGATGTTTTAATTTTATTTGCATAACTATAGGTAGAATGGATGCTCTCTAACCCTGGCGTATCTTTTGAATTTTATTTGGTAAGTTGATGCATGCTTGTAGGAAACCCCGACCTAACGAAATCCCCGGAGAAGACGAGCCAAGAAAACCAGCTATTCCCTCGAACAAAACAGTCACACTCCCAACTTAGCTCCACCACTGTCGAGACCTGATTCTCACGTGCTTGAAGGCTCGGAGAATTTATTCCCCAGACAACCTTTACAGGCGAAGTTGGCCGGTACCCAGTGACAACTTACCTCTGTTGGCAGACCGGTCACAAAGTCTTGTCAACACATAGTTGTGCCCATTTATCTTTAAAGGTCAGGCCTCATGTTGCAAGAATTGTATGGGCATATTATAATCTATCTCTACCTTAGTAGGGACACAAGTGCCCATATCTTGATGAATGTATTCACTTCCATTGAATGGAATAGGAGAATGAAATAAGATTAATAAGAATATTTTAGCTCGATAGTGCATTTGATGCAAAAGTTATGGAAGGAATGAAAAGAAACATGCTAGTCTTGTGGGAGGATAAACACGCATTTAATTTTTGAAGCAATCATCTAAGAAACATAAATATGAGTAGATTAAGTTTAAAGGAGACACAAGAGGGGCATAATGATATGTGAAATGGGAAAAAGTGACACAAAAGGATACAAAATAGGAATTATAGGGATGGAGACACGTGCATAAAGAAACTAGGGGAAAGAGGGGAAACAAACAATAAATGGAGAAAGGGGGAATGTTAGGCAAAACAATAAAATAATCAAAAACATTACACAAGGTTACCATGATTGATCATGCACAATGGATTATTAACATCATTAAACATATATTGTCCATCCATCATGAGTGAGGCATTTGAAGGATCCACATGTCATCAACTAAATTAAACTATTGTTGATTCTAGCTTGTATTGCGTGATTTTTTTGCATCAACATTTTGGATCATACTCCGCAATCCATCATTAGGATGTAAGAGAGCATAAGGGGATTGAAAATGGGCTAGTTGGAGACTTAAACAAATAAAAAGAAATAGCAGGGTGTAGGGAGATGGTGCACATAGTACGAGGTTTGGTAATAAAATGACTTTAATAATAAACCTAGAGGATAATATAACTGCCAATCAAAATAATAATAAACACGTACATAAAAAATCCATATAAAATGCAATAAATAAGGATGATGGGTTGGTATTAATTAGCATTATAATTATAAAATAGTTAATGAAAAAAATTAAAAAGATTTGAACTCCCCACTTTTCAGGTGATGGAACTTTCACTATTACACCAAATGTCTTTTGGCTTCCATCACTAAATTTGAATTTAATCTTTATTTAGTCTTGGTGTAAAAAAATACTTAAAAAAATTAGGCTATTAATCTAATCGAAAAAAGAGAGTTATAGAATCCAAGCTATTAATGTAATTAAAAAAATAAAAGCTATTAATTAGGGTGGTAATTGTATTTTTAGTTTTTTAATCTTACCTCATGTGGAAGTTGCTATATTAGAAAAAAAAAGCAAAAAAACAACTATTTATTAAGTAGAGTTCAAACACGGATTAAATGGATAATCTACGCACTCTTGATCTCTCAAACCAAGGTATAGTGTAAATTACAACTATAATGCATTATTATTCTTAAAATAAAATAAAAAAAAATTCAAATTATAAACTAAATACATTAAATATTATCGCAATATATTAAAAAACATTAAAAAGAAGAAAAAGGTGAAAAAGAAGTGAATAACTTTATCCCTTACACTTTAGGTAATCATAAACTTCAAAATTAAAATTAAAATTAAAAATATAAAATTTACTCTAAAATTATCCTTTGCCTATTGAAGGATAAAAAAACAAGTTGACTTTACCGTTGCAGTCAGTTACAGTTGCATTTACAATGAAAGCAACAATTCGAAATTTATGTCTGAGTAAAGTTACAGAGACGTGACGTCGTCAGCTTGCAATTTTGTCGCGACACAAGCTGTCACTCACTCACTCACTCCTCTGTCAATGGCGGCGATAACGCGTGAGAATTCCGCGTTAACACCACATACACTCAACGTACTGATTTGACGTTTTTTTCTCGATTCCTACACCAAATAAACTCCCCACCATTGCACACCTCGAGGTTAAAAACAATTAAGCAGAAAGATAAAAACTACAAAAAAAATATAATTTTTTTCAATTCCACTTCGTTTTAAAATTATATTATAAACATTCAAAGGTAAAGATCAATTGATTTGAGTTATGTGCAATTGATAACTGTGTCCAACTATTTCTCTAGGTATATGTCACAGATTTAAATTTTACAAGTAGGCTATGATGTGAGAGGTGAAGTTTAGATTGTGTCTTAATAATTTTGATGGAATGGGTATCCTTGTGTCATGGTCTCTAAAGCCAAAGAGATATTAATATAAAAATATAGACATGTTTCTTATATCAAATAGAAGTGTAAATTCATGTACCATATCACATCTTTTATAGAAATAAAACTATACTACAAACAAAATTAATTGTGCTCTATAGTCACTCTCGCCCTATTCAATTTACTCGACAGTCTTCAAAAACTTATGATTTTTACATTAAAAATATAAAAAGATTATTCTCTTAGGGGAAAGGTACTAATAGTTGTTATAGCTAACTTCACACATCTTAAGTTCTTAAACGTACATTAGGTTTTGACAATTTTTTGTTTATTTTTCTTTATATATGACGTAAGTGCTTATAAGGGAAGAGTCCCAGTATCCGTTAAAACTAAACTTCGCACACCATAAGTTCCTACAGTACATCAGATTTTGGTGATTTTTGTTGTTTATCTTTATATGCAACTTAAGTGCTTATAACTATTGTTTTAGCTTCAAGTGGTTATGACGAACATTGTGGGATTCATTTTGTACATAAAGGTTAAAAAGTGGTCATTTTGTGTTGACGATCAATACATATTCCCTATTGCCTTGTTAATAGTTGTTTTGACCACCACAAAATTTGTACAATTGATCCAATACTTATGCACAAATACTCCAATAATCGCACGCTATTGATACCAATAAAGTTTCACAATTGATCTAATTTTTTTTTTCCTAACTACTAGGTATACTGATGGACAACTATTAGCTCACTAGATTTTTTGTAGTGGGCTTTTAATTAGCAAAATCCAATGGGTGCTAATTGGAATATACGCTATAATTAGGCCTCTTCCCGTGGCTATTGTTTTGGCTTCTAGATAGGTACAATGAACATGGTGGGATTTGTAATGCACATAAGGGTTGGTCATTTTGAGTTGACGTCCAATATTATTCTCTCTTGCCCCTTCGATTTGACCACCACAAAATTTGTACGATTGAGTCAATACTTTAAATATCCCACTAATAGTGCATTATTGGTGTCAATAAAGTTGCACAATAATTCAGCAATTGATCTTTCACTAGATTTTTTGTAATGGGCTTTTAATTAGCAAAATCTTAATTGGAATATACACTATAATTAGGCCTCTTCCCCTAGCTATTGTCTTGGCTTCTAGATAGTCACAATGAACATGGTGGGATTTGTTAAGCACGTAAGGGTTGTTCATTTTGAGTTGACAGCCAATATTATTATCTATTGTACCTTTGATTTGACCACCACAATATTGAACATGGTGGGATTTGTTAAGCACGTAAGGGTTGTTCATTTTGAGTTGACAGCCAATATTATTATCTATTGTACCTTCGATTTGACCACCACAATATTTGTACAATTGAGTCAATACTTTAAATATCTCACCAATAGTGCACTATTGGTGTCAATAAAGTTGCACAAAAAATTCGGAAATATCTATAAAAAAACAATATTGTGATATTGCTATCATGATTCAACTATGTAGTTTTTTAGTTAAACTCATTAACCCATGTTTCATGAGTAGTGGTTCATAAGAACTCATCTCTCATGAGAATGAATGAAACACTTAGCACTCATTGCATTTAAATGATACTCACAGAAGTGAAACGTCCAAAGAAGATAGGTCGCCCATCCCAATACCAATTTTACACATTTGAAAGTTTTTCCAAATTTTTTCTTATACCATTTTGTCAACAACTTATTTGCTACCCTCATGCAGGCTCAAATAACTGAGGTATGGAAAGGCTGAGATGAACACCAGGTTCTCTGGAATAAATATACACCTCATATGATTCCATTTATGCCGCGACTCGAACAGGCGCACTGATATTGTTTGGTCAGAGGCGGTACACAGAGGTGACAGCTCTCCTCTGTATTTGTGAAACTGTGTGAAGGAAAATAATGGCTCTAAAGCTCTGAAAAGCTTGAGCTTCCATTGCTTTCGCCTTTCTCTGCATTTGTCAGACAGCTAAACTCCAGCCTGAATCCACTGCCTTTATCTTCCCGAGGTGATTTTGATGGTGTGGTTACTGTTTCTGTTCTTGTATTTGGAGATAACCTCTAAACAGGGGGTCACATCAGAAATTAGGTAAATTGGAACACAGGTGATAGGATGAACTTAGGTTACTTGGGTTACTTGTATTTCAAGTGGGTAGTACAGTTTGGTGACTTTCCTATGGCGTATGCTTACAGTTTCACCTGTAGACCTAAAAACAAAATGTCTGATAACGTAGACTACATGTTATCAGATGAGCCCCATGAACTTGGATTCAACTATCTATTCGTTTTTGCTGATGGAGGGGGGAAATGTATTGTCTCCTACTAATGAAAGATGTTAGTTTATTATATATTTATAATTATGATGTAATAGATTAGTTTAATGAAAGATGTTAGTTTGTTGTATATTTATAATTATGATGTAATAGATTAGTTTTTAGGTTTAAATTATCTATTATTATTGCTTTTGGTTGATGTATTGTGAAAAACAAAAATTACGACATGATATTGGATTTGAGGTTAATGATTTGAGATAATTGAAATATGTGAGTTTGAAAAGACAAAGGTTAAGTATCTATTATGGTAGATGGTGGAAATATCATGTCTCTTATTGGAGAAAAATGTTAAATATCTTAAGATTAATTTTTATATTTACATTGTATTATTATTGTTTCTAGCGGATGTATTGTGCTCAAAAATATAAATTAAGACATTATATTGGTTTTGAGGTTAATGATTTGAGCTAATTGGAATATGAGAGTTTGAGGGATTAAATTATAATTGTACTCTTGGTTTTTTTTCAAGTTGGCATGGTTCCATCCAAATAGTACACTATTCTCTTGTATAATTGGGCCTTTAGTACCTACATTTGCTTGATGTTACTTAAAGTAAGAAAAACTTGGTAGTGCTAACAAACATCGTTGATGCTTATTATGTAAAACTTTTAAGACAAACATGTACCTTTTTTGATCCATGCCAAGCCTAGGTGATACACAAGCAACAACCTATAACTTATCTATAAAATGAGATCACTCAAACACAATTACCAATTGTACAACATGAAATAAAATATCATAAACAACATATGGAAAAACTTTTACATATTTGAATAGCAATAAGTTAGCAATGAAAGCTACTTCTCTTTAATGGAGGAATATGATAAGGTGCATATATGTACAAATTTTAGTAAGATTGAGAATGAGAATTCTCATGATAAAAAGCAAGGGGTAACCCATCCTTATTTGGTTTGATAGACTATAATATATTTGATAATAGATAGTCAAAACATGTTGATGTCTATCACTTCTATGGGGACATGTATAAATAGTGTTACTAGAAATTAATATTCATGTGACTAGAAAGGTGTAATGTATTTGATTGATGTGCACATAACTATATAATATTTGAGTCCTCTTTTTCAATGTGAGGGGTTAATGTTAGTATAAATAATACATTCATTACAATTACAAAACAAGAATTAGAATTACAATAGCTCATTCTAAATTGTTGACATAATGCTCCAAGATTTCACTCAAGGCATTAATAGAAAAAAGATAACCAAACAATATTTTTTGTGACACAATAATGATATTAATCAAGCTACACAACACTATTATGTGCACAAGGTTTCATAATAACATGTGATGACATACTTGACACACACACACTATTGTATGATGCATGAGCGACACAAGCACAAAAGACTTAAAAAAAGTCATGGTTGACATAGAAAATGAGGCATGGAAGCAAGATAGGATTTTCAAAACCACTAAAACACCTTGCTAACATCTCTAATAAACCACATTCCAAATTCCACTAGGCTACAACAACTAGAAAGGCTAGAACAACCATTATGAGCATTAGGTAGATATTTCGTATAGGTTAGTGTTTGAACTTGGGATGCAAATTTCTCATAGTAAATAGTTTAGATTTGGACTCTAGAACATAACTACAACTTGCCAACAATGTGGGTTTGGACATTGAATTCTTTTTATAGTTTGAAAACCTACAAAGTGTGAGGACTTATTGAACCCCAAGCTAAGACAACTTTGGGCATTGAGGTCTCATTTGCAAATGCAAATGCAATTTGCAAAGTGTTGTTCAACTCTAAACGCTAACCCGCAAACAACTTAGAATTCAAAGACCAATTATAATACATGTAACATATTTAATAGGAATCTAAATATTGGACCTCTTACTCTCTAAACTCTAGGATCCAAATACAACATGCACACCACTATGTCATGAGATATTAAATTTGAAACCTTTGCATTTTAGACTTTGGGATCTGATTGCAACTTGCAACATTAGGTTGGGAAATTCAACTTACAATTTCAGAATATGCATGCAACTTTGCAATAGAGCTAAAAATTCACTAAGACACAAGAAATAAATAAAAAAAATTCTTCACTCAATGAGGCATAACTTCCTTGATTTATGAGTTGAAGATTTTTTTTATAGGTAAAACACTCAAGGGATCACATGCACCAACTTGGCTGCACAAGGGCCTCCAAAGAATACAATTTCTAAGGAACGAGAACAAAATAAACATGAGCTCCTTTGCAAAAGGGAAATACTACTAGCACAATATGATAAAGATAATACATAATGGTACACAATTTTGACATCAATGTTGACATATG
>MU223657.1:2683112-2705486 GCA_018584345.1 Thuja plicata
AACTGGGGTGGGGATGACACCCACAAAAGTCTCCACTACTGTAGTAATAAAGTGTACCTGTTAAGGTTACAATGTTTGATTACAAAATGTAATCTACCCTGTTAGAGGTCTGCCCAGTTAAGAGCTTCATATCATTACAATCTACCCTATTAAAGGATTTAAACTTACAATTAAGTAAGCACTCTGTTAAGAGATAAATAAAGGCCTACTAAAACCACTATGTTAAGAGATTTTTACCTGATACAATGATTAAAAAGTCTCAAGTATTGATCCTTCGATACGCACTTTGATGCTGATGATGGATCTCCTCTTTTCAGTATCTCTTTTGATCTTATAATCTGATATACCTTTACTCTGCTGTTCACTGTGTTATGCTCTGCTTGATATCTGCTTCTGAACAAAATAACCCTCTGTTCATTTCACTTCAAAATGTAGTCCCTTCAACAACTACTCTTATGCCTCTTGCACACACATAAAATAGGGTTTCGAAGCAATCTGATATATCTATACGGATCTGACAGTGAGATCTAGATCAACAATCAAGATCCAATACCCATACCATGATGGTATTACCATTAATGGTTACAATGAGTAATGCATAAGATAAAACAATTAAATGCATAATTAACTTCATATAAGAATATTAAATGCACACATAAGTCAGCCCAAAAAGCTTATACAAGTCGGCCGGATCACTTATCCTTGAAGTTTGTATCATTCCTGACAAGTATACAAAAACTGTCATGCTCGGCATTTAACATCCCTGTCTACTCGTCTCGGCAATGTAACTCGGCTCGGCAATGTAACTAGGCATACTGAAAAACTGCTCGGCAATGTTGCTCGGCCTTGTATAGTTTTAGCTCGGCCACAATGATAGCCAACTAAAACTGCCTAATGAAATGACTAAGTGTTGGGCACTAATCATCAACAGAACTTAGAGATTAACAGAGAGGTCATAGTAGACTCTGCATATCTCAAATCCTGTCCATGAGATTGCAGTTCAACATAGAAGGGGTGATAGATGATGGTTCTGACTTAGTTGAACCCAGTTTCAAAAGGCTCCTAGATAACGAAGATTTAGATATTGACTGGTCAAGACAGGAGGAAGATGACATTAAGTGCAAGACACAACATGTACTCAAATTAATCAAAGAATGGCTGCAGACAAAAAGAGAACAGTCTAGTCCTAAATCAATTGGAGTTAAAACTTCAATTTTATTTTCCTCCCCCTCTGTTTCTAATCCTCATAAACCATTTGGTAATGCAGGTTCATCAGATAAGCAGCGGAATAAGGATCCCAGGAAGAAATCTGTTGCAGAACTCTCCCCTATGGCCTCACCACGGCGCATTACCAGATCAAGATCCCGATTGCAGAAAAAGGGAAAGATGACTCAAGAGAATACATAAACAGTCAATTTAGAGGATGACAAATTTGGGGATTTAAACTACCAAATTGGGGAAGATGAACAAATCAAAAAAGATCTCTTCGATCTTGATGATGTGACTTAGGATTTAATGGATACCCCTGCTAAGACTAGTGCCCAATCAGCAACAACAAATCACACACCAAAATGGTTAACCTCTCCAGTGAATAAGAAATGGAGCTTGATTTTGGTATCTATTCCAGTGCAAGATATAGTCAGCAAATATGCTCAAAAGACTCCCAAGACCAAGAAAGTTAAGAGTACAACACGAATGTTTGCTGATACTAAAATTGGGAAGTGGACAGCCGAAGTAGCCACCTACAGACCGAAGGAAGAGAAACAAAATGTTGCAGTCGAATATTTTGAAGTCACTAAAATTGAATTAGGGACTATGGATAGAGTAGGAAAGAATCACCTTTTCAAAGAGACAGCCGAGCAGATGTTGATAACATCATGGCAGGATAGTAAGGAAAAGAAGGAACTGAAGCAAACCATAGTCTCACTCTCTCAGTTCATAAATACTTTCTGCAACTTTGACGCCACCCCACTAACTCAATCATCACAAGTATTCAACCCAAACTCGGCGGAAAGTAAAACACTGCTGAATCAAGTTCAGAGGGGTCGAACAATAGTCTCCTCAGTTGATGAGTGGATGTCCCAAGTGCTTAACAATGGTAGACAATACATCAAGGATTTGCACTTAGTTCTTCATGACACTAAGGTTGTAATGGGATAATTTCAAGCCCAGCGCCAAGTCTGGGATGGAGAGGAGGAAAAATGGGTGTCAGCGATGACAAAGTTTAGGGAAATAGAGAGGCATGGTTTCAACACATTCTGCACAGAAAAGTCCCTAAAAGGTGCCGAAGAATCCATTTTCTTCATCCTCAGGAAGAACATCGGTTGGCGCATCACTCTAATAAGGAGCACCATTACAGAAAATAAAGAATATGAGTCTGAAGCTAAGCAAATTCAAAAGGCTGCCCTGAACGGGTTGAAAGTGATCAATTTCACTTATACCTATCCATCATTCTATGGTGAGCAATAATTGAAGGGCGCCCTGGAGGCTTTCGACTTGGCAATAAAGATTATCATAGAAAAGACTAATTCTAAAGCCTCTGACTTAACTCAGATGGCAAGGATTGAATCTATGCTATATCTGTGTGTGGATCAGCTGCCCAATGTCATAGAAAAGGTGAAGAAATTGAAGTGGAGTAAAGACGCCTCCATGGCTCGGATAGTGAATTCTAAGATCCCGCATTTGTCATTTGCGAAGGAGCTGGTCCAGGCCTATAAAGAATGGAAACCTACCCAATTGGTTACGAAGAAGAAGGGAGTCCAGCGGGGAGCGAGGATTGTGCTGTGGACAAGGAACTAGATTTGGTTATTTAGTCTTTACTTGGTTAACATGCAAACTCTTAAGGATGTGTGTCCTTTTTCTGCTGGTATAGTTATATAACTAATTGCCCGAGAGGTCATGTTTTTTGGGAGACCTCTCAGTGCTCTGATACTATATATTTGGTTGCTGAAAATTTTAAAAGGTTCGGAAAAAACTTATTGCTGATAGATAATAGTTTTTGATAGTAATAGTTTTGTTTTTGAGAAGGTTAAAGGAACAGATAGTAATAATTGAATGTTATGGAAAGAACAGATTTCATGCAATTGCCTGTGCATTAATTTTTGAAATATATTACAGTGAGGTTTATCAAATCTATGTTATTTGAAAACCAAAAGCGAAGTGTCCTATGTTGACATCTTGTTTATCCTGTTATGTATATGTCTGTTGATTCATAATATCTGAACTTTGGATTTTATCTATCTTCTGTTATCTTTAGCTGAGAAGTTGTTTATGTTTCATGAAATGCAATCGCAAAAGTAACTGTGTTTTTCTTCCCACTCATTATTCGGTTTTATTTCCTTTTTCAATTGTTCAGTAGCATATCATCAAAGAATGGTTTTGCAGCCTTTATAAGCTTTCAGGTTAAAAGCTAACCAATTGAACTATTATCAAATTTCATTGAAAATCAATATTAGGGAGCTGTACCTGTAACAAAATTCAGAGGGAAGTGATCATAAAAGATACTTACCCAACTGTTAGAGATAGTTTGTCTTTTAAGGGTGATAGAGTAAAACTTAAAAGAGTATTTGTAGAAAGACAAATTTGTTCGCTAACAATATCCTAAGTTTCATTGGTCGTATTCATTCAAAACTTTCAAAAATCCAAAACAAGTTGCATTTTGCATTTACACCTCATGTCATTAAGTGCATTATCATAAGGCATCATAGTTGAAACAATATTCTAAGGTTTTACAAGATAACAAAACCAAAGCATCAACTCAATTTCATCACTCAACATCAACCTTCCTTCTCACATGTGACCATGTCCTTACAATTAGATAATGCATCACATCGATCCCAATCATACATGCCCCAGAACATGGAAAAGAAATTAGCACAAGAAGTGAAAATCCTAGAACAAAAAGTGGAAAAGATTAAAAAAGTAGAACTAAGATATCTAAAGTACTTCGATGTTCGAAAGAAAACCTTCAGAAAGTTGACATAGAACCTCTCATTTCAAAATCAACATATCAAATCTCATTTCATAAATAAACAAGGAAAATCAATTGCAAACAACAAACAAAAATTTAAATTCAATCCCAAATTAAATCCAATTCAACCCGGTTATAAAGAAATCATTCAATCAAGTTCCAAATCAAACTTTTCAACTAGAGTGTGACATAATTCAACTTGGGCCACCACCAAATTTTGAACCAATCTTCATTCCAATGCAATCAAGTGTTAATCAAGCAGTCACACTTCCCCTTGTGCCATTTTTGCAAACAAGTCAATCAATACCAAGGTGACATAAAATTACACAAGCAACTCTACCATTGGTTACATCACAGGAACATACTCTTATATCCACAAATACACCACCAAGGGTATCCCAAAAATAAAATAATTCCAACTACAACTATGCCATCCTTTGGACATCAATCAAGTATAATCAATGAGAAAACTATTGTACCCCATGTTCAATGAACAAATTATTTACAACATGCAAATGTCAATGTGGTATAATGAACAAAATCACCAAAGTAGCGAAAACCCCAATCTAAAGCTTTGAAGAGTTTGCTTCAAAAAGTGGCTAATGTACATGAAATTATTGAGGCGCGTGATCAAAATAAATTACCTATGTCTAGAAATGGCCCATTCCAAAGCAATCATATCAATGATACATTTGCTTCCCATAAAGAAATTGACCTTCAAGAAACCTCCATGTCTCCAACAATTCCTTCATCCCCTAAAGTTTTACAATAGCAATTTCCACAATCTCCATAAAGTGACATGTCCAATGATGCGACCTTCCAAGGGCTATCCATAAAATAAATCCAAGACATTCCATTTCTTGATACAAATTCCATACTTGATCTAAAAATGCTAGACCCATAGTCTGTTGGATGATATTAGTTTTGGGTACTGATTATGTTGTTGATATTCATGTTTTGTCACTGATGTCAACATATGTTTCTGTGAAGAGAACATACTGGTTACTTGACTGGAAAAAGTGTATGGACACTATATAGATGTTTAGAATGATTGAAGTTGGTCATATGAAGAAGGATGTGTGATGACCTTATTCCTAAGGTCACTTGGATTTATGTTACATATTGAGGTTGTTACAATTGTTTTGGTGAAGACTAGTTTCTGGACTAAAACTGTGATGCTTGACAGAGAAGGTCTCTGTGTTTCGGGTATATCTTACTTTCAAAGATATTTCTAGTGAAGTGATCTTACTAGAGGATAGAAGAATTTTTTTGGAATAATGGGTTGTGTTCGATTGTCATGTGATAACTGGTGACGTCAGCTGTGGCATGTATTCTGAATGAGACCTATTTTGGTGGCCGACTTCAGACATGTAGCGTGTGAAATGAATTGTGAGCATGGATTGCGGATCTATAAGCATAACTGATGGATTGTAAATTATGTTTACTTGTTATAGGTACCGTGTGTATCTTAGAAAAGGGTTATATAATTATTTGTATATTGGAAATCCTTAATTGGATCACCTAATCAATTATTTGTGTATTAGGAAAGCTTAATTGGCTGACCTAATGAATTATTGTAAAAGGGTATATGGGAGATCTTTTCTTTTGGAAATATGTGGAAGAGATTGAAAAGGAAGAAAAGTGAAAGCTGCGAGGATTATTTTGTTGCTAGATGTAGAGCAGAGTTTGTGATAAGAGTACTTCATTGGAACAAACCAAGCAAAGATAGTTGCTATCAGTCAGTTCACTGGATTGTATATTTTTATATACACTTGTTCAGATTGTGAATCCTTGAGGGTGGCTTTAACCTTCTTTGGGAACTGTTCTTGGGTAGTGAGCCTACTACCTTTCTTGACTCCTAACAGGGTTTGTCTCCTAAAAGGGATTGTGTACTGTAATGTTGTAATGTTGTAATAAGCTCCTAATAGGGATAAATCTTTAAACAAGGATACTATACTATCAGTACATTATTTGTGGGTGCTAATTCCTACAATGGTTTTACCTTTAACAAGGTTTCCTTGACAACAAGTATTGTGTTATTGTGTTGGCATTTCCTGTGTTATCATTTGCATTGCAATTTTGGTTTATAAAGTTTAAAGTTTAATAATTTATATCACAACTGATTCACTCCCCCTCTCAGTTGTCTTGTGTACTGTTATTCCTAGCAATTGGTATCAGAGCTAATGGTCCTTAGAGAGAAATATTAACAACTTGAGGTGATCCTGAAGATGTCTTACTACAGGAAGGATAGTCTGAAATTTGATCCTGAAAATGTTGACGGTTGGAAGAACAAGATGAGAACACATTTGTTATTTTTGGGACTTGATTACTGGATGATCGCAAAGAAGAATGAGAACATAGTGACTGAGGATGAATTAGAGAAAGCTACTGAAGATCAAAAGAAGTTATTTTCATGTAATATGGTTGCAAGGGAATCATTGATCAACGCACTTTTTGAAGGTGAATTCACAGAAGTAAAAGACTTGGATTCTGCACATGAGATCTAGACAAGATTGGAGGCACTGTATGAAGGAGATAAGTATACAAAATAGGCAAAGATACAAAAGTGGAAGAAAAAGATGGAATCATTGAAGATGAGAGAAGATGAGAACATTAGGGCATATGGACAGAGAATTAATGAAGTGGTTACTGGCATTAGAAACTCTAGAGGTACTTACAATGAGGAAGAAGTGATTGCAAAGATACTCAGATCTTTAACACCTTCTTATAGAACCAAAGTACAAGCTATAGAGGAGATTATACCTTTGACACCAAAATTCACTAGAGAGATATTGATTGGAAAGATAACTACTTTTGAGGTCGTAGAATTGGGAGATAATTTACCTAAAATTGATTCAGCATTCAAGGCAACCATGCATAAGAACAAAAAAGACCTTATCTGGAATTGCGAGCACCAGCAATGGTGACCTAAGAGAAGAGCTTGGAAACTATGCTAAGGAATGAGAGCATATATAGGAGGAAGAAAGAAAGCTAGATGAAGTGGTAGCATTGATTGCTAGAAGAGAAAAGAGAGGTAAGGGTAAATTTGAAGGCAAATTACCTTTTAAATGTTTTGCATGTAGCAAGATTGGTCATTTTGCATCTAGATATCCTACAAGGGTTCCTAAGCCCAAACCTAAGTTTTACAAATCTAAGTATCCTAAAGACAAGGAATTTTATTATGCTAGTGAGGGTATTTCTGGTGATGATGGTGACTATGATGAAATTGGATTTATTGCTATAAAGGATGATGAACCTATACATGAGGAAACAACCTTAGTATCTCGTGTTGAAAAGAAATCTAAATGGGTTATAGACAATGGTTGTTCACATCATATGACTGTAGAAAAAAATAAAATTGTGAGTTTGAAAAGATATGATGGTGGTGTTGTTAGATTTGGTGACAATACTCCTAAACTTATCATTGGAGTAGGATCTATTTCTCTGGATGGAAAGACAAATACTGACAATGTATTACTTGTTGATGGACTTAAGCATAATCTATTGAGTGTTGGACAGTTAGTGGACAGAGGTTATCAGTTAAAATTCATTAATGAGAAATGCTCTATCAGAAGTAAATCATGAGATTTGATCACATCTGGTACTAAATCTAGAGATAATGTATTTGAATTGAATACATCTGAAGCTAATTGTTTTATTGCGAAGGTTGATGACAATTGGCTATGGCATAGAATGTTTTGTCATGTTAACTTTGATAACATTGTGAAGGCAAGTATGACTAATGTTGTGACTGTGAGAGATCTACCTAAGATTGTAAATCCATCTAACACTATGTGTAGAGAGTGTTTTATGGGGAAGCAGACCAGAAGCAGTTTTAAAAGAAAATCTTATTTAGCAAAAGGGAAGTTGGATCTGGTGCATACAGATTTGTGTGTTCCTACAAGAAAAATATCATATTACAGTGAAATGTTCAGTGTACTTTCTGTTATGATTGCATTCTTTGTTCTTTTTGTTGTGATGAGGGTCATATTTCCTAGAGTGAAGTTTGAAGTATTTAATGAATTTTTGGATGATATCATTTTTGGAGGAAATGAGAAGATGAGTAAGAAGTTCTCTAAAGAAATGGAAAATGAATTTGAGATGTCAATGATTGGTGAAATGAAAATTTTTCTTGGTTTGCAAATTAATCAGAGTAAGAATGGCATTTTTATATCTCAGACCAAGTATCTTAAAGAAATGTTAAAGAAGTTTGGAATGGAAGGTGGTAAACATGTTGGAACACCTATGGTGACTAGATACAAACTGACTTGTAATGATGAGACTCAAAGTGTTGTTAAGACAAAGTATAAATCTATGATTGGTGGTCTACAATATCTAACTCACACTAGACCAGATATTACCAATGCAGTTGGAATTGTGGATAGATATCAGGAAGATCCTAAAGAGACACATCTTGCTGCTGTGAAAAGAAGTTTTAGATACCTGAAAGGAACAACAGAATATGGCTTATAGTATGAAAAATCAGATGATTTTATTTTGCAGGCTTATGATAATACTGATTGGGAAGGTAATGTGGATGATATAAAGAGTACAAGTGGTGGTGAATTTTTCCTTGGGAAAAGGTCAGTTTCTTGGTTGAGCAAGAAGCAAAACTGTATTGTTCAATCTACTGCTAAATTAGAGTATGTTGTTGCTACAATAAATCGCACACAAGTTGTTTGGATGAAACAAATATTGAAGGACATTGGAATAATTTTTGAAGAACCAGTGGTTATCCTTTGTGATAACACTAGCACAGTGAATATGTCAAAGAATCATGTAATGCATTCAAAGACTAAACATATTTATAGTAAGCATCATTTCTTGAGGGAGAAGGTAGCAGAGAAAGAGATTAAACTGGAATATATTATCACAAAGGAACAAATAGTAGATATATTTACAAAAACTTTGCCAAAAGATGCGTTTGAGTATATTAGAAGCATGCTTGGGGTTAGATCTCCTCCTTGTGATAATTAATTGATAGAGATATGCATCATTCTAGTGGCTTTCAGAGTCCTATCATTTTTTGGACTTGATGTATGGATCTACTCTTTAGGGGGAGTGATCGAAGGAACACTATAGAACATTTGGGTGATCTTGCACTTGGTTGTTTGACATGAAGATTTGAAAAATCTACACCTTACAGAAGATTACAGATGAGTTATGGCACCCTTTACCATTAATGCTGCCAAAAGGGGAAGGAATCTATGTGAAAATCCCTACTGTTTTGGGGAGATTTGTGTTGAGGATATTGAGAAGATTGTATTGAGAGAGAGAGAGAGAGTGTGCTTTTGGGTTGATAGATTTTCCCATATGTTACCATCAATGCCAAAGGGGGAGATTTTTGGATTATATCAGTTTTGGGTACTGATTATGCTGTTGATATTCATGTTTTGTCACTGATGTCAACATATGTTTCTATGGAGAGAACATACTGGTTACTTGACTGCAAAAGTGTACGGACACTGTACAGATGTTTCAGAATGATCGAAGTTGGTTATGTGAAGAAGGATGTGTGATGACCTTATTCCTAAGGTTGCTTGGCTTTATGTTACATATTGAGATGGTTACAGTTATTTTGGTGAAGACTGGTTTCTGGACTGAAACTATGATGCTTGACAGAGCAGGTCTCTGTATTTCAGGTATATCTTACTGTCAAAGATATTTATGGTGAAGTGATCTTACTGGAGGATAGAATACATATTTTTTAATAATGGGTTGTGTTCTATTTTTGTGTGATAACTGGTGATGTTAGCTATGGCGTGTATTCTGGAGGAGACCTATTTTGGTGGCTGACTTTAGACATGTAGCATGTAAAATGAATTGTGAGCGTGGATTTTGAATCTAGAAGCATAATTAATGGATTGTAAATGATGTTATCTTGTTATAGGTACTGTGTGTATCTTAGCAAGGGGTTATATAATTATTTTTATATTGGAAAGCCTTAATTGGCCGACTTAATCAATTATTTGTGTATTAGGAAAGCTTAATTGGCTGACCTAATGAATTATTGTAAAAGGGTATATATGGGAGATCTTTTATTTTGGAAAGATACGGAAGAGATTGAAAAGGAAGAGAAGTGAAAGATGTGAGGCTTGTTTTTCTGTTGGATTTAGAGCAGAGTTTGTGATAAGAGTACTTCATTGGAACTGACCAAGCAAAGATAGTTTCTATCAGATAGTTCACTGGATTGTATATTTTCTATATACACTTGTTTAGATTGTGAATCCTTGAGGGTGACTTTAACCTTCTTTGGGCAATGTGCTTGGGCAGTGAACCTACTACTTTTCTTGACTCCTAACTGGGTTTGTCTTCTAATAGGGATTGTGTACTATAATGTTATAATAAGCTCCTAACAAGGATAAATATTTTAACAGGGATACTATACTCTCAGTACATTATTTGTGGGTGCTGATTCCCACCGGGGTTTTACCTTTTACAAGGTTTCCTGGACAACAAGTATTGTGTTATTGTGTTGGCATTTAGTGTGTTATCATTTGCATTGCAATTTTGGTTTATAAAGTTTAAAGTTTAATAATCTATATCACAACTGATTCACCCCCCCTCTCAGTTGTCTTGTGGACTATTATTCCTAACATAGTCACCACGTCCTTCATTTTTAATCAAGCCCATTCAAGAGAATCCCATGCAAATTCCATCAACATCATGCCAAAACATTGAAGCCTTCCCAGAATTCCCCATGTGTATTCCAATTTATTCCCCATGTCAAGAGCATGATCCAAAGCACAAAGAAATGAGTTCTAAAAAAAATCAATATCAAGATCCCAACAATGTCCAATCCCATCCAATTGTTGAACAAGATCTTATTTCCCTTGAATTTCCTAATGATCCTATCATCCTTGTCCTTCCTATCCAAGATGATCTCCTTCCATCTCATGAACAAAGTTTCCTTCCAAGTCTTGTTGACATTCCACTTCTTAAGCAAGATCATGACCTCCCTACCATCCTTCCCAATTATTCCATCCAAATTTAAGAGAAAAAAACCCTTAAGATGGAGTCCAACAATCCCCTTCCAAGTCAAGATCAAAGTATCCCTTCACCCCATATCCATTAAAAGATTCCCCTAACCCTTCAGATCCTTCACATGATCCTTCCATCCCTTCATCTCCATGTCCTAATCCTCCATATCCTCCATAAGATCCTATCCTACCAAATGATCCTATCATTTCTCCTATTCTATCATAGGATCCCATTATTCCTCTTGACCCCCCTCATGCTCCCAACACATTTGTGAAAGTTGCTCATGAACCCCATACATCTCAAATGGGTTCCTCTACTTTCATCCATTCTAGTTCACTTCATGATCCTATTGTTTCTTCCATATCTTATGCGCCTCAAAATGTACTCACATATTGTAGCAAGTATCCCACTAATCACAGAAAGCATTATGAAGTCAAAGGGTTAAACATCCATGAACAAGGTATATTAAAACCCTTCCATGTAAAATACAATAATAATGGTCATGGCCTCACTTACAAATCTCATTCTTAAGACATTGGTATCCCTTCTAAATCTAAATTCAAACATATACCTTCTCCTTGATCCCTTCCATCCATCTTAGGTCCATATATTCTAGCATCTACTAGCTCACAATCCACTTACCCTTTCCCAAATGCAATTCAACAAAGGCACACATCTTTGATAACCTTTCACCCATCCAAAAGACCTCCATATCATTCCTATCCATCCATGAATCCCATTCATTTTCCAAGCAATTTGGATGCTAAACATAAAGTCCATAATTCAAGAAATCCACATGCTATCAAGGATCAACATGTACAGTTTAATCGACATGTAAAAAAATATCTAAAAAGAAAAAGAAATGTCTAAAAGGCCACACAAGCCAATTAAGAAAAAATAAAAGTCAAAATATATATGGGTTCCTAAATCTCTTGTGGAAACAATTCTTTCCAAGGACCCACAAAAGAGTGAAAAATCAAAATCCATGTGGATTCCTAAGAAACTTCTTGAAGCACAGTGTCCCAAAGAAAAATCCAAGTTGGCATCCAAAATTTATATCCCTCCATCTAAATGTCTCCCACTGTCCAAATCCATTTTGGGTCCTTACGTCCCAAAATCCATGTCCATTCCTCCGTCAAATCCAAAATCTCATTTTCCTCCATTACTCCATCACCCCTCAAGGTGTGTGCTAATTTTGTTCTTGCCCACATTTCCATCCACTCAAAAGAAATTCTTCCTACATTCCCTTCATTATCCAACACCTATTTTACAACCCTTTATCCATCATATCCAATCCTTTTCCTAAATCCTTATCCCAATTCATCCAATCACCCCTTTCATCCCTTTGTCCCTACCAACGTCTCTGAGCATACTGCCATAGTCATGGTTTATTATTACATGTCCTTCAAGATAACCATCCAAAGAGAAATATGCTTGAGTCCCCCATCCATGTCTTATCATGCATTCATTATTTCCAAAAGGTCAAAATTTCCAAAAGTAAAAAATTCAATAAAAGTCAACAAATGAAAAAAAAATCATTGCCTTGATGAAAACCTGGCAAACATGCGTCTTGGTAACAAAAAAAAAATTAAAGAGAAATAATTTCATCCAATAGTGAAAACCTAGTAAACAAGTATTTTAGGCAAGTACCATGATGAAAACTTGGCAAACAATGTCATGCGTAATCTATGAACTTCTTACATTCCATACTTGGGGGCAAGTTTTATCTAAATTTTCATATCCATTATCCTCCATTATCCCTATCATTTCCTTCATTATTCTATGTCCATCATATCCATTGTCCTATCATCATCCATATTCTTTTCTCCCCACTTTGATCTTGAAAAGGTTAGGGATCTCCCTAGAAGCATCACATGTCATATCTTCTTCACATTGTTAACATCCCTTTGGTTCATATCCCTTATCTTATCACAACCTTTAGTCCATATTTATTATCTTATCACAACCTTCAATCCATGTCCCTTACCCTTGTCCATTATTGATCTTGCTTATCTTATGCATATCCTGTCATTTTCCTATCCAAATCCCTCTCTTGGACTTGATATAAAATAAGGACATAAAATGCAAAACCATGTTTTCAAAAAACCTATTGACATGTCCATTATTGTGGACCACATGCCAATTAGTGCACTATATCATTACCCTATCTTGTCGTGTCCATTCTTGTGGACCACATGCCATTTACTACACCATATCATTACCTTATCTTGTCATGTCCGATTCCTAAGCTTGGAAAAATATACTATCCCATTTCTTGGATAGTCCTTGACAACCCAAACAACTTCAAGACATACTAAGCGACCTTTGGCATTATCCATCTACTAGTCCATTCATCCATTCATGATGTATTTGCCTTGCTAGACACTGGGGCCAATATAATACATCGTGCTCAAGCAAATAATAATAACCTGAAAAAATTCAAAAAAATTGCATTATATCTTGAAAAATTTCAAAAATTTTGCATAATATCCTAAAAAAATTCAAAAAAATTGAGTAGTGCCTTGAAAAAAAACCCTAAAAATTGACTACGATCCTAAAAAATCCATAAAAATAAAATACAATCTTGAAACAAAATCCTAAAAATTGATAGGATCTTGAAAAAAATCTCTAAAAATTAAATACAAGTCCTGAAAAAAGCAATAAAAATAATAAAAAGTCATGAAAAAGCCTCTAAAAATCATAAAAAGTCTGGAAAAAATCTTAAAATTTGTAAAATATCCTAAATAAATCACTAAAAAAATCAAGATCCTAAAAATTGAAAAATCATCAAAAATCCAAAACATGTACATAATCATTTTCATGTACTCAATAAATTGTCGACGAGACAAACATCAAAGCAGACACAATTTGAAGACTTGTCAAAAAGACGCTTAATGAAATCATGTATCGACATGCAAACTATCCAATGAAGTTAGCAATCAATCAAACCAAACTTGTCCTATCAATCAATCAACATTATCAATCCTTTATCAACCCTATCATTTGTCTTATACATGGTGTGGTATACTCAAAACTAGACGGTATCTGTCTTAGACAGGGTACTTCATTCTTGAAACCAGACATCATCATCATTAATCAAACAAAATAGCAACTTTGACAACAAGATCAAAATGTTTCTTGACTTGCTTGGTCCAGTGAGTCTTATCTTTCATTGATTTATTTTTTATCATGTTCCTATGCTACTCAAGCATATCATTGAGTGATGAGAGTGGTCATGATGGTTCATGGTCATTTATTTTTGTTTTTATCTTATGTTTGCAGGGTGTTTTTCATGAAATTCTGGGGCAAGTATGTCTAATGCTTTAGGATGGATGGAAACATTCCTTGTCTACAATGTGTCTATTTTTATACAAAGGGATTGCAATGTCGCTCTATCTTTATGTGCCATGGTGCAACACATCCATTTTTCCATATTAAATAAATCTCTATTGATAAAAGTGCACTTATGAAAGCAAGTTTCATCATTATTAACTCTTCTTCATCTAATTTATGCTTTTTACTAACTCTTCTTCAGCCAATCTTTTGCAATCATTTTCTTTTTCAAAAAATTGTTCTCATATCAATTTCTGCCCAATTTTTCAAGGGGGCATCCTACCTCCATTTTTTCGATTCATTGGGACATGATCTTTTAACTTTTCTTTGAACCAACGCTCACAATTGTATTGTCTCAAAGAGGGGCAAAATATAGACACTAAAAAATGGTTCACACCTATGGCCCCCTTTTTTTCAACATGTCTTCTATATTGCATATTTGACCTTTATCATTCATTGATATTGTATCATTCTTCCATGTCATCAATCACTAACTTTTGTCCCTAATTCGCATCATATTCTGATCGATTTGTCCTAATCAACCATGTCAAAAAAAATGATTCTTATCAAAGTTAATCCTTATCATATCAATTTCATCAAATCAGTCAATTTGTCCTCTTTAGGGGCAAATGATCATCCTTTATCCCCAAGTCCTAAGTCTAGATAAATAAATTTTATTTATTTATCCCTTTCCCATGTTTTGCTATTAATTAATTAATTTAATTAGTTTCCTAATTTGGGAATTAAGAATTCCTTGATTGTTCTAATTTGTGGGAATAAATGAATTCTAAAATTCATATATTTTCCCTTTTTCCTAATGGGATTCAATTCCTATTAATTATCCTCCATCTCCTATTTTCTAGCCATCACCTTTCCTCTTCCCTTTTCCCACTAATTTAGCCTATCCCTTTCCCTTTTGATTTTCTCTTGATTTGTCCATACCAAATTGCAATCCAATTTGTCATAATTATGACACTTGTCCAATTCACACATCTCATTGCCAATTTTGTAGTCTCTTTGCAAATCCTATAAATTTACCTCATTCTCCTTCAATCGATTAGTCACTATCTTTTGAATCTTATCGCTACTATAGTCAATTTCTTGCTTTCATGGTTAAGTGCATTTGTCATGGGAGCTACATATCCAGATTTTGAGAAGCAAGAAAGGACATTAGAGCATTTTGAAGGGAGTATTTGTTGAATTTGTTTCATGTTTATGTATTTGTCCTTCATAGCTTTAATGTCAGGTTAGGATGTTATTATGTATCCATTTAGGGTTTTGTGGTTGCCTTAGTATGCAATGATTTTGATTTTCCTGCCCTACATAACTATAAACATCTGTAATAATAAATGCAACCTTAAATGATCTATTCAAACATACACAATTACAATGATTTCAACTTTAAAACATGCTAAGACCCTCACAAGACGAGGCGTGGAAAAACACCAAATTATAATAATATTAATTTTTAGTAAAGGTTTTCATTGTAAATATTGATGAAACATAACCTACATCATAAATCACATCAAAACACAACTAAGAAATAAATACAAATGTATCATGGACCATATTAAAAAAGATTGCAATAATTATTTAAATGAGATAAAAATATATAAATAGGTAAAGTCTACTTTCCTGTTAGAATATGGTGAGATTATCCTTACAAATCTTAAGCCATCTCCATATTCTTTGGAAAGTGTTTCCTAGGACATGTGAGATTTTTATTTTTAATATTTGTACTTTATAGCTAATTATAATTACACTTTTAAGAGGTGAACATGAATAGGTGATAAAGATAAATTAAATTGGGCAGAATACATCCACACTAAGACATAAAGGGTCATGTATTAGGTACCCAAGTTTGGGAATAAAAAGGTGTTCATTTGGGGATTTGAACAATCACTCGAGTTATAGAGCACTCAAAATGTCAACAATCTAAGTGGCTTTGGGTTTGGTGCCTAAGGAAAAGTCACTTCAAGAGTTTTATTATTTTATTATGCCTATTGGATATTCATTCTTCAAGGCATGAGTTTTTGCCCATTTATTTGGAAAAATAACAATGGGATTTCCTCTGATTAGGATATAGATTGGAGCCAAGTCATAGTTGTTTTATCACAAGAATATTTGAGGTTCCCAAGTAGTCTTTGGTTTAGTTGGAGAAGTGAAGTGAAGTGTATTATTGTTGTGGTCTCTCTTTTAGAGATTAATTACTTGCCATCGTTCTCTTATGTAGTTTTTTCACGAAGGGTTTAGTCCAAATAAATATGGTATCTCTTTCAATATGGTGATTTTATATGTTGAATGGTGCAATCACATATTTATTTCAGATTTATTTTCAAACTTGTAATCACATAAGAAATTTAATATTGCAATATTTCTTCATATTGTTTGTCAATATTTGGCATTAGATATAATAGTTCTATTGAGAGGGGGACACCTCTCTTGTTAAGTGTTGAATATTTTTTGCTGTAGTGGGAGATTTTTTGTGTGGTTTTGCATGATTGAGAAATGGATAGAAAGCTATGACTACTACTCCTCGCATGGATAGAAAGCTACGACTTCTACTTCTCACATGGATATTGAAAAATTCAATAGTACTGGCTATGAGATGTGGATACTAAAGATGGAACATCTTTTGGAAGAATGGAATCAATGGTTTTTAGTTTCACATGAAAAGAAACTTGAGGATTCTACAATGACGAATGATGCTTGGAAGAAATTGGACATGAAGGTACGAGGAACCATTAGATTATGGCTTACCTATTCCATACTCTTGAATGTCTCAGAAGAAGACTTTGTATACAACTTGTGGAAGAGGATAGATGATAGTTATCAACATTACATAGTTGATTAATGGTCTATCTCAGAAAAACAAGTCATTGAACCTTTGATCTCAAATGAGGGGGCATATATTCATCCCTCTTTAACAAATTTTCTCTTTTGCCAAAAAATCTTGTTGCATTCTTCTTCTCATGACACTTTTTTCTATTTTCAAAAAAATGACATGTTTAACCCCTTTATGATAACAATAAAATCTTCTATAGTATCCCTTTTCAAAATTAATAGTTTTAATTTCTCTATTATCTACTTTAACATAATTGATCCTTTTGAACAGTTAGCTCGCTAAACTGGGGGCAAAATGTAGTGTCAAAAATTGCATACCATGACAATTTTACACTATGCATCACACCCATGTCAACCTTAATATTTATGATAGAATTTATGTCACCATTTCAAAGACTTTACGAAGTACTTTTCTTTAGGCTACGATTTAAAAATCAACAAAATTTTCCAAGACTAGAGTCCTACGCATGGATGTTTGCATGATATATTACCATCCTAGGAATTTTTGAGATTTAAATGCAAACTTTCTACGTGTCTCATCTACGACACATACCATAACATCTACAAGAGAATATAACAACCCCTCCCACATATTTGACTAAATAAACTCCTTTATTTTGATTCATTCAAGGATTTTTTACTTACTTCCTTTCTTTGAAAAGCAAGCTCTGCTCTATTTACTATAGAAACTTTGATATAGTGTTATCAACTTTCACAAAATTTGAAATCATGAGTATAATAATAGTATTATGTGCTAATCTAGTTATTTGCATTGATGGTTGCTGGTGACACTTTCTTGCTTTTGGGTCTATTAATATTTGTCTCTTTTAATATACTTTATATCTTTTATGATAGGGGTTTTCCTCCCTCTACAATGGGGTTCATTTCTATTGTACATCTATTTACTTTAAGTGTCTTTTACTTTGGTTGTCTTTAATCATATCTATCTAGCTATATGTGGAGGTCAAAAGACCTAAATAGGGATTTGACTGAGGCAATCCATTAAACAATCCTCAATTATTTTGTTCTTTATGTGTGTAGTTCCAAGTATAAGATAATTTAATGACAAGTATTTTGGGAACCCAAAAATTGATTTTTATAAGACAACAATGCAACATACTATTGTCTGCACAACACAATAATGTTTGAATTTGAGAGTTCACCTAAATAGAAATAACTTCCTCTCTATTTGCATTTTACATTTTCTATAACTCCTAGCTTATTACTTTTTGTATTTTACTATAATTGAAACTTTTATATTCTATACACACACAAGTCTAGTTGTACATATGCGTTCATTAGCATACAAATTTCTATTTCACTAGCAAAAATTCTTTTAGTAAAAATATGAGAGGATTCCATAAGGTATCCCACTCATCTTCATGCTTCCAATAAACATATATTTTCTATTTAAAGTACTTCATGATGCTTGATTGAACATTTGGTCCCCTATTTATATTTGTATTAAAATAAGACAACCCTAACTATGTCTTATGAGTTAGTTGACAAATGTAGCTTAAATTACATTGAGAGTCCAATATGTTTGAAATACCTAGAGTTAATCCATATATTTAGATTTTGTATTTCTTGGAATAAGACTTTCTTGAAAATTGTTTTTTTTTTTAGCAAGTGATTCAAGACCGCTTCCCATTTTGGTCAATTAGAACGAATCATATAAATATTTGATTAATATGTTGTGAAGTAGAATAGTACAATTAACTCCAATTGAGGTAAAACTATCGTTCAGTGTTAATGTTGCTGGCTTGATGTTGTCTTTTAGCACTCTTAATTATATTTTATCTTATGTAGATAATTAGTTGTTATTAGTAAACTATCTATTAGCTTGTAACTTTAGTCATAACCCATAACAATTATTGGACAATTCTTGTTTTATTAATGTTTACATAGTGGTTATTATTATTATTATTATTATTATTATTATTATGTATGATTGCAAAGTTTATTTTCCTATACACAATTATCTAGGATGATTCCTATAAATATTTAGCTGAACATACAATATTGATGCCATTTAAGAAAATTATATCCCTAAGTTGGCATGATAAATATAGCACATCACAATGAATAAGTCACTTGATAAGAGATATACCATCCATTGAGCTAAGTGCATGACCTTGCTACATCAAATTTAATGACTAACAATGGTGCTCTACAACCATCATCCATCATCTTATTTCTATAGCATAAACATATGTAGGGGAAGTGTACTAGTAGTTGTTATAGCTGACTTTGCACACCTATAGAGCCTAAATTATACAACGGATTTTGATGCTTTTTTTGGTTATCTCTGTATGCAACTTAACTAATTTTTTTTTTGGGTTTTGAACAGTAACAATGCTCCCTGTAGAATTCGTTGAGAATTGAAAGGTCAAAAAATGGTCATTTCAAAGTGTCCCCTGATGCCTACTTAAAGATGCCATAATAACCATGCACTCAAAATTGCCAATACTTATGGACAAATATTCCAGTAGTTGTGCATAAATGCCCCGATAGTGGTGCACAAATGTGCCAATTATGAACCAAAAAAGATAAAAAATGATTGGCTATTAGTACATGTGAAACTTATCAATGAACTTTTAGTTATCATTTTTTTGACTCCTTTAAAATTAGTAATTGAGAGGTTGGATGCATAAACATTGCACTATTAAAACACACTACGCTACTCATACTCTTTCCCTATTGTTAGAGTGCCTATTTTTCTTAAAAACATCCTACCCAAAATTTGGATAATTCCATTTAAATGCAAACAAACCTTATGCCTGTTTGTTTGGTGGAATTGACCCAGAATCGATATTGTCAAATTCCAGAATTGACATCTTCTAAGTTTGGGTTCAAAATATAAAAAGGGAATAGGGATTTGTTAATTCCCATCTACCCCCAAACCATGGATTTGAATCTTCCATCTAAATAAGTGGAATTGGAAAATCAATTCCAATTCCACTAAAATGAGAATTGGGGATAAATTAAATTGTAAACTTTTTGAAGTCTGCCTTACATCTTAGCCTATTTCATTTTTGTCTGTCGTGGGTTTCGTCTTTGTCAAATTCGTGGGTTTGAGGACTGTCAAAGATTTGTGGTTTTGGGGATTTTTATGTTGATAAATGCAGAACATGGTTGCGGTGGGAACTGACACGGCTACCCGAACGGTTGAATGGGCGATGTCTGAGCCGATCCGCCATCTTCATCTGATGAACAAAGTGAGAGACAAAGTGGATTCATTTGTTGGAATGGAAGAGAGAGTAAAAAAATCTCATCTTCCTCACCTAAAATATTTACAAATAGTTGTAACAGAAACTCTCTGAATGCATCCCCAAACTCTACAAGCAAAATAATGAGGTATTTGTGATGACATGTAACTGATTAAATGTTTGATAATGTTAAGTTGAAGATAATTCAAGGCATTAAATCAGTTAATGATTTGTATTGTCACTGATGTCAACTTGATATCATCTATATGGTCATATACATAAATCCAAAGACTTCAAAGAACCAAAGGAATAAAGGTTATGCTTTCAGCAATACATAAAAGTCAAGTATTCACTGAGTGACAAACAACACCGACGGAGTGCACACCATCAGTACAAGAAAAGAGGAACAATCATAGTGATACCCAACGATCAAAAGATAGTGTTTCTCGATGAAGCAAAGCCACAGTGATGCCTGACGAGCAAAGTCAAAAGGTTGCCCGACGAGTAAAATTCCAATGATGCCCAACGGATGGAGATCACAAAGCTAATTGGAGTCTCACCAACGGAACTATCAATTGTCACTGACAACTAACTGCAAATGTGACCAACAGAACAGAGAGTTTAGAAAATGAAAAAATATCTAGCTGGCAGAGCTAAATAAAGACTTAATTGGTTGTCTACTTTGTTTTATTCGACCAGAGATAAGTGATTGATTTAAAGCTGATTTGTACAGTTGGCAAGAACATATCTATGAGACAAATCATGAGTTATGCTTTAAATATAATTGGATGGATTGTTTTTCATGCAAAGAATCAAGAATCAAGAAAAAATGAATATCATGTCTATATAAGAGACAAGCTTAATTCATTTTTGATATGCATGAAAAGGGGATTAAGGGGAGTGAATAGAAAGAGGATGCTGAAGAGAAACTGATGAAGAATAACTTCATAGAGTCCTGATCAATCAAGCTGAAGAAGAGCTAAGAAATTCTGCAGACACTGACGAACAGTGAAGCACATCATCACAGAGCAGAAAGTGTGGAGCACAAATAATTAAATTGATATATTGATTAGAGAGGTAATGTACTTAAATAGATCTGCAAATATGCAACTCAAAGTTGCATGAGAAACAGGTCACAGTGTTTCAGTTTAACTATTGAAGCATCAAGTCTCTTAATAGAGCAGGACTTAACAGTCTTCTATATATTGAGGTACATCTCAAGGAGTGCCAAAAAGGTTGATTCATGAAAGTAGCATTGGGTATGCCCGATGCCTATTGACAGTCTGAGAAAGAGGCTGATTCAAGGATGACAACATTAGATGCCCGATACTAGGTGAAAACCTCTATGTATAAAATCCTTTAACAAGGTCGCACTTAACAGTGTGTTTGTAACCTTTAACAGGGTTGGCTCTTAACAGGGCTCACTTTAGAAGAGTGAAAATTTGGGGTACCGGTCCCAGTGGTTTTTCCCCTAACAGGGTTTCCATGTTAAAAATCCATGTGTTATGTGTGTATGATTCATTTCTTTACTATTTTGTATCTTACATAATTCATTCTGGATTGATCGGTATACTCTGCTTATTTACTGAGTTTCGGTAAATAGTTATACTACTTATCGCTAATCAAGAAAGAATAAAAAAAAATAGAGAACACCGACAGACAGTTAATCAGTAATAGTATTTCATGGCATACATCTTGTAGGGACAGAATAATCTGAGGTTTATTGATTGGTGGTTAAGTTTGAAGGATAAATTTTTGAGGCCACTGATTCACCCCCCTCTCAGTTATTACTAACAATTGGTATCAGAGCTTGTGTGCTTAGAAGGAAGGTTTCAAGACCTAAGCCAAAGATAAGAAGATGAACAGATGAGATGTGCCCAAGTTGAACAAAGATAATTTTGCCTCATGGCAGAGCAGGATAAGACTCCACTTATCAGGTATTGGTAATGATGTTACTCAATTCCTAGAAACTAAATATGTGTTGCCCACAGGAGCACCAACAGTTGAAAAAATGAGAGAGAAGCATGAACACAACGA
>MU223657.1:2714621-2730837 GCA_018584345.1 Thuja plicata
GCTGTTATGTTTTTTTGAAGTCCAAGTACTCTTCTGCAATGTTCTTAATTATAATAGAATGTTTAATTGTTGAATGCCAGGTGTAAGGGGATGTGTGAATGCTTGTCTTGTTGTGAATGTGGGTAGTAGTTTAGATATGGGAGTTCTGTGAGATTCACATGGGTGATCTTTGCTAAGAAGCTGAGATGTATTTTTGGAATCTAAGTGCTCTTCTGAAATTTTCTTCTTCTTAACTATGCTAGAAGTTGAATTGTTGCTGCAGTAAATAGAATGAAAATGTTGTATGGGGGTTTCTCTGATGCAGGAGATGGCTGTTCGAGTATCAATCTTATTGTGCTTATTGTCAATATCAAGATTTGTACTGGTGTCAAGTTGGATCAACGCACATGCAACATTTTATGGCGGCGGTGATGCTTCTGGTACAATGGGTAAGTGAGTTAAAGTTCAGTAGAATGTTTAACATTCGTCTTTTCCCAACTGATACGATCTTTCTTCTCACTCACCTACTTTTCTGTTGTTTTAATCTTTCAGGTGGGGCTTGTGGGTATGGAAATCTCTATAGCCAAGGCTATGGCACTAATACAGCAGCTCTCAGCACAGCCCTTTTTAACAATGGCCTCAGCTGTGGAGCCTGCTTTCAAATAAAATGTAGTGCAGATCCAAAATGGTGTCTGCCTGGCACCATTGTGGTGACTGCTACAAATTTCTGCCCTCCCAACTCTGGCCTCCCTAATAATGCTGGTGGATGGTGCAATCCCCCACAACAGCACTTTGATCTCTCCCAGCCTGTCTTCCTCAGGATTGCCAAGTACAGTGCTGGAATTGTTCCTGTCATGTACAGAAGGTGGGTTTGAAGGAAATGGCTATTCAGTTCCTAGGATGCACCACCAATGTATAAGTTGCTTCATTCACCATAAGTAATGTATTGGGACGGCATCTAAGGCCTGGCCCACCAAAATGCACCGGTCCCAAAGTGTAAAATACACCATGGGATGGCTGCATTCTGGTGGCCTTGTAGCCATTTTTGGTGCATACTAGGGATAGCTGTTTCAAGTTTAGACATATATCCCTTATTGACCATATGCATATGCATCATAACAGTAACTAACTTTGGCTAGCTGTTTCAAGTTTAGACATATATCCCTTATTGACCATATGCATATGCATCATAACAGTAACTAAGTATGGCTTGTGTATGTTTTTCTCAGGGTCCCCTGTCACAAGAGAGGTGGAGTTAGGTTCAGCATCAATGGGCACTCCTACTTCAATTTGGTGTTGATCACTAATGTTGGAGGAGCAGGGGATGTGCACTCTGTTTCCATCAAGGGCTCCAGGACTGGGTGGCAGAAGATGTCTCGCAACTGGGGACAGAATTGGCAGAGTAACTCCTATTTGAATGGCCAGTCTCTCTCATTCAAGGTGACTACCAGTGATGGAAGGACTGTCACCTCATACAATGTTGCTCCTGCTCACTGGCAATTTGGGCAGACTTACAGTGGAGCTCAGTTCCATTAACTACTTCTCTAAGCAGTCATATTAATATAAGCTAAGCTCTAATATAGCTGTAATCTGCACTATGCATGTATCTCTAGACTCCATGAACTAAGAATTGGGCTTATTTTATTGTGGCTCTATTCAAGTTCATTAACTATATTTATGTGTGTAACTTATTATCTGGACTGCCGTGGTGGAATCCACTCTACCCGCTCCTCGCATTGACTATTGAAGATTTGTACCATCTTGTCGTAACCCACACTAGTGGTGGCTCTTTTTGCTAGTCACCCCACATCCACTATCAATAATTTCTTGGCACTTGAGTGCTTCCATGTAATGTCTCACGATCTCTATTATATATGATATATTATCTTCCCCTTCAGTGCCTCTATACCTTTTTGTAAGCACTACCATTAATGTATCTGAAAATGGACTTCCAAGGCCATGGATGAAGAGAGCCTAGTTCATTTTGTAGTTTGAATATGGTTTGAATCTACATGACAGGTAAATTTTGTGGATCTAATAGAAAAGATCTGGAACAATATTTTTATGCTCTACTGTTTCTTAGCTTTAAAATGGCAAGAATGGTGGGTCTGACAGTTTTTAAAGACTATAGAGCTAGATGGATAGATGGAAAGATAGATCAATTCATAAAGGATATGAGATTCTTTCCAAAAAAAATTGAAGTAATATTATTTATTTTTCATAAAGTCATTGAGATTCTTTCTAAATATAAATCAAATAAAGGTATTGCGATCAGATTTCTACAATCTATTTGAATTTAAAGCTTGAATTTCTGGTTTTGATTGTGTATGTTTTTTAACATCAACATTTCGGATTACACTCCATGATCCATCATTAGGTTGTAAGACGAGGGGGAATAGAAAAGTAAAGACTACCTAAGAGCATAAAAGAAAGAAATTTTATGTGTCTTTTTCTCTCTCCATCCCTTCTTTTATCTATTGAGTGAGGTCTGATCTGCATCTTATTTTTAACATATCTTTCATGCTCTTTGCTCTTACATCTTGGATCACATAGTGTGATCTGAAATGTTGATGCTAAAAAACATACACAATCAAAACCAGAAATTCAAGTTTTAAATTGAGATTCTTTCCAAATATAAATCAATCAATAATATTTATTTTTGACAAAGGTGTAGATGGAAAAATAGATCAATTGATAAAGGCATTAATAAAGACCACAATTTATTTGTTTTTAAGCATCTTCCATCTACAATTTTTTTTTTTATAATTGGAATTCAAAATACATAATTCATCCACTCATAAGAAGCCCCCTGCCAAGCACAGCTGAAGAAGCAAGCTTTTAAAGAACATCCACTGCCATGGTAGAAAAATACCAAAAGCTAAGGTCCAAATGCCTACGTATACTTAAAACCAGGGTGGAGGCGTTGCAATGTAAGGAGGTGTTCAAGATCTGTTGTCATACAAAATATCATGCCTATTCACATGTGAGAGAATCAGCAAGCGAAGTACTTGTTGGTGAATTTGGAGACTGGATTTTTACTTAAGTCTTTAACCATATCATTATATATAGGTGATGTACAAACAAATCCCCAAAAAGATACTTTATTTAATTTGTGCTGTACATAAGAAAATCCAAAAAGACATTTTAAATTGTGTTGTGAAGTTTCCAGTTTTATCTAATTTTTAATGTGGTTTGGTGTTAATTGAATTGCAAGAGGATGATAAATAATATTAGGTGGCTAATTATTTGTGGCTTTTTGACCTCTAGTCATCCCTTAATAATTAGATTAATTTGGTTTTATTGTTAATGGAGTTGTATGAGGATGATGATGGTATAAGGTAGCTAATTAATTATTGTTTTTTACTGCTAGCCATTTTCTGGCAAGTGTATCCAACCTTAGGAAAACCTTATATGATAGGATCTTTATAAAATCTATAGGTTTATATATTAACATTTTATGTGAGACACATGTTCATAAGTATGACTTATTATATGATAATTATGTACAAGTAAAATGACTTATTATATGATAATTAAGTAAAAGTAAAAATTCATAAATACAGGTTTATATCCAATGAAGAATTAGAGAGATTTTTGAACAACTACCTTAGGTCTAATAAAGGGGTAAAGAAAATCAACCATGCAAGCATCATATGAAGATTATTGATAAGGGTCAAAAGATGGGATAGGAAAAGACATACAAGTCCTAACAATCTTCAACTATAATTGGGCAAGAAAAATATGCAATAAAATAACATGCTAATGTTACTAATGAATGATAGAATATATGAAATAAATCAAACCATATCAAAGAGCTATCATTTTAAAGACAATCAAATTCACTTATCAAGGAGATGTTTGTTGAATACGTTGTCATTGATGTCAAATAAGTATCAGATTATCATAGTTACTTTAATGTGATCTGGAGTGTAGGTACCCAAACCATGAGCTTGTTGTGGCAACTTGTTATGATATGTATTCCTCACAGTTGAGAGTTTTCTTATGCAATTTAAAAGGATAATATGTGTACACATAATTATTAGATTCTAAAGTTTCCAGGATTGACCATCAACAAACAAGAAGTTAGAAATGACAAAATGGTCACTATGTGACTTGGCTGACTAGGTTGATGTTCTAGATTGATGTGCTAGAGGATTGTAGTGTACTCAGTAGAGAGGATATGGATGACCGCTGGGATAAAATAAGGCTACATTGGGAAACACATAGCATGTGTTTTCTTTTGGAGTAGTGTGTGGGCTATTGGACCTGACCTATTATACTTTTGGTTAAGGATTATATTTGTAGCCGACTTGTGAATGCAATAATATTTATATTAGGTTGGCATATGATTGTAATTCTATTTCTAGTGCATATATATGGTGATATAGGATCTGTCTTTGAAAGTTGAAAAATCTATATAATGTGTAGATCAATGTAATTATTTGGTATGTGCGAATGATAGACGTGTCGTTGGATTCATACAATGTGAGTTACATTCCAATCATTGTGTGATTCTATTAGAATATCATATGCAATATAGGAGAGTGTTTTAAAGGTTGATCAAATCACGTGCAAGTTAAGTATTTAGGTTGAAGGTCTGCAATTTATATCTTTTGTTATTGTTGAGATTGATGTCCTAATTGCTAATTTGGTGCTCAAATCTTGGTGTTGTGGATTGGTGTCTCCAATAGTTGGTGCTTGTAAATGTAACACCCCAAAATTGGCATTTTGCAACCCTAACCAATTTTGTTGCATTTGTCATTCTTCTGGATCATCAAAGTCCTATTGTACTAGGCAATTCTGAGTTTTGACTGACTCTACTCGACCTAAGTGTCAAATGCAGAAAATCCTAAATCTGTATTAATCATACATTATATTTAATTCCTAAATATCCATTGGCTAAACAAACCCTATGATTGAATTAATTTAATTATAAAGTCCTAGCACTTTAATTAAATTAAATTCACCCCTTTTAGCTAAAACACATAAAAGGGAATTAAATAATATTTAATTATTAAATAAATATCCTCATTTCAATAATTGAATTTAATTATTCAAATAATTGAGAAAAACACATTTATGAGGTCATATTTATTTAATTAATTAAATATTTTCTCAAAAATCTTCTCTTCAGTTCAGAATTGGAAACTTCTCTTTAATTATGCTTTAAAGAGAAAGAAAAAAGTTAAATCAAATAAAACAGTTAAAATCAAAGAAAGAAAATAGTTAAAGCAAAAAGAAAACAATTTATTGTATTCTTTTAAAGAAAGCTTTTTAATATGAACTGGATTTTCTATTTGTTTTATTTCAAAAGAGGAAAGTTTCTATTCTGAACAACCTCTGAGTCTATAAAAGAAATCCCATTTCTCATTCAAACCCTTCCTGGATTTCTAGTTATATTGATTGTTAGAATACTGAATTGTTGCTACATTCTTAGTTCATAATCTCATATAGAATAATTTCATTTTGCAATAGATTAATTTCAATTTCTAGAATAATTGCATTGATATCATGACATAGTTTTAATCTCATTTCTAGTTTAAATGGATCATTTAGATTAATCTTGCATGTTTCATTTCTAGATTAATCATTGCATTGCATTCATGGAAGCATAAATCTTTCATTCTAGATTGGTCTATGGTTGTGAGACTCTCGTTCTGAGAGCTATTTCGAAACCCCGTCTGGATAGAAGGCAACAGGTCGAATCATGTAGACAGGTAAGATGAATAATCTTATATTCATTATTGTGTGTATCTAATGAATAAGGACTATGTTGAAGTGTATGGTTGATTAACAAGGCTAAATATACCACATACATTTCTGGCACCCACCGTGGGGCAGAAATTCTATTTCTGTCATCACATTTGAATTAGTTTTGAAAATCTTGGGATCATGTTTGTACTCTGATTTTGCAGGTAAGACAACACATTTTATCTTTGTTTTAGTGTGGAGCAAGTTCAAAAATTTCTTCTATCTTTTGTCTATTATTCTCTTAGTGCCTTTGAAGCTCTCATTTTGGGCCAAATCTAACTCCATCGCGTCGAGATCGTCGTTTCGGTTGAAAACGACTGTAAACATGCCTATCAAAAGTTGAATCAGTGGCAAAAGAATTTTGCCCAAGGAGGCCGTACAAACTGTTGCATGAAAATCGAGGCCGATTTTAGATTTTTTTACACGCAGCCCGAGGCAGATTTTTTGAAAAAAATCTAAAAAAAAAAAGAAAAAAAAAGAAAAAAAAATTAGTTTTTTTTCACTATGTTAAATTTGACGGCCGTCAAACCATCATTTTCCATGACCTTCTGTGACAGCCACGAAACCGTCAAATTTAAACTCGCAGGTTGATGACGTTAGCAGGGTTTGAAAAATCTTTAGCCTTCACCATTGAACTTTTTGAATTTGCAGTCTAACTTTAAACGATCATATCTTGCTCATTTTAGGTCCAAATTGAGTGCAAGTTTTTTTTATTTTGGGTAGAATGGTCTGAAGATTTCTAGGTTTTTCTTAGTTTCTGGATTGTGGTCACAGATTTATCATAAATTGCAGGTTTTCATCACTATACTTGTCTAATCCTCTATTTTGCAGCTTCCAAAGCCTCATACGGGCTCATACGGTAACATTTTTGAGTGCAATTTTTTTTTAAAAGTGCGTGATTTTCTGTCTACTTTCTGAATATGTGATCTATTTTTTGATTTTGATAATGTGGACTAATCTTTGGCTTTAATTTTCATGTGATTATCTTTTGCATACAACCTAACAGTGGTTTGCAGAACGTTATCCAAGAAGAATAAAACAAAAACTACTCACGAATTAGTTTTGCAGGTTGCCTTTGATCGATAGAACGCAAAACATTATGCTTGCATCTTATTTTTGATTTCTTAAAATAGGAACCCACATGCAAGAATTCTTAAAATGAACATTTGTTTGATGTTTTGGGGATGACAATAATGTCAGAAAACTATGCTCTCACCCTTTTGGGACGATCAGAAATCCAGAAACATTATTGTCATTTTCTTATTCTGCTTGAAGTGTCTTCTAGTTTTGTAAACCCAAGGAATTGCATGGACTTATCCTCTCCCCTCGCCTTCGCGGATCTTGGGTGTAAGAGAAATCCATATAAATCCTTTAGCGTGGCTACCTCCCAAGTGCTTTAGCAGAGCCAGTGAGAGTGGATTGCCCAACCGGTAACAGGCTAAAGCCAAGCCCTTCTGAACCGGTATATAAAAAATGCCATTGTGATTAATCTCATAATGGACATGTGTGAATTCGTTGTGGCAACCAAAATCTTCTCCAGTATCCTAGTGGTGCGTTAAAGTCCCTACATTGTTAAGGTGAAAGCCTTGCTTTGAAAGGATTGAGAGAGCCCCCTTTATTGGAAAAATGACTTGATCACAACCACCTGAACGGATGTCCTTACTACAAACTGTTGTTATAGTATCCAAAAAACCTCTATCTATTGGCGCGGAAGGTCAGAGACCGATTAAGACGCCCCACATCTTTAAGGCTCTTAGTAGAGACAACAGCCCTTTGGGAAGCAATTCCTTTGGGGTTCGAAGCTTGGTGTGCCTGAGAAGTGAGTGCACATGTAAGGAGGAGCCCGCGCCTCCAAGCTTCTAAGTTGTCCGCTATGAGTAAGCGTAGCTAAACTTTGGTTCAAGTGGGGATTCAACAGATACTGCCCTGGCTATCCTAGGATTGTGATGTGTCTGTTCTAGTATTACAAACATTATGCTTGATGTGTTTTGTGTGGGTGAATCATTCAAATAATCAAATGATTTGGAAAACTGTAAACTTTGGATATTTTCCTATCTTGTCTTGTCTGAAACTCTGCCGAAACTCTGCCAAAACTCTGTTGAAACTCTGTCAAAATTCTGTTGAAACTCTGTCAAAACTCTGTCGAAAATCTGTCAAATTTGTTTCAAAAACTTATCAAAACTTGGTCTTTCATCGGTCTATCCTACTACATTTAGTCTGTTATGAAATTTGCATTTTCATAACATTTCTGCTAGTTCACATGCAACTGCAATCTGTTGTTAGTCTAACCTATCGCTATCTTGAAATTTGATGTTGTTACACTTGTCCAATTGACCGAGTCCTTTGTTCAATCTTATCATCTTTTTCCGCGTTGTCCTTGTTCTGAGTTGTGAGAGCAGGTTCGTTAACCTTGACTCAAGATCAAAGTCTTTTGCTATCTCCTTCTCAGTTGGACGTTTATCTCTTGGTCTCTTTGGTCTTGGACTTGGATAACACTTTAGGTATCATCACAATGTCGGTCAAACAAATCAACTTATTTATATCTGTGCGAACTAGAAGTCATTTTAAGGAACTCTGGAAATCTATCACCTTGTTGTCCAATTCTGTATTCTGTTGTGAAGGTTATGTCTGAATCTTCACAAATCCATGCTTTCATCAACATCATCGCTAGTTTGTCTTTGACTGCAATCTGTTGACAATTTGACTTGTCGCTATTTCAAAATCTGACTTTATTGTGCTAGTCCAAGTGTCCCACTATCTATTTCAATCTTATCATCTATGTATGCGCTATCCTTATCCCGAGTTGTGAAAGTAGGTTCGTCAACCTTGACTCAAGATCAGAGTCATTGCTACCTCCGTCTCAGTTGGACATTATCTCCTTTGTCCTTTGGTCTTGGACTTAATCAACACTTTAGATATCACTTCAGCATCTATCAGCCAATCAATTGATTCATCATACCTTCTCTTCAATCTTCGAAGCAAGCGCATCAAGACAATCTTACAATATCTAAAAGCAAAGAAGAGATTCTTAGGGTAACTTTATTAAAACAACTTCCAACTTTAGAATCTGAACTCCAACGATTAAAGGGGAAAAAGGATACTCCATCCGACAAATCCTCCTTAAGATCAACCTGTCCTTTGTTATTCGATCATGATTCTTATATCTCCACACTTCCTTCCAACATGGATAAATCTTGGTATGAAAATCCCATCTTTGATCAAGAACAATTTTATGACAATCCCAACTTTGGTCAAGACCAGTTTTATGACCATCCTATCTTTGATCAAGAACATGTAGAGGAAACTATGACAGAATCAGATGAAAGTCTCTTCTATCTGCAAAAGAAGGATATTGCAAGTCAAGAAGCATCTAATTATCCTTTAGAGAGAATCTTTACTCCTTTGGGACAATCTTATCAATTAGCATTGGAGGAAATTCTTGAGAATGATATCATCACATTGCCTCAAGCCATATCATGTGGATTCATATTCTTGCGTCCCTATTGTGCATATCATCAAAGCAATAAGCATAAAACTTCATCTTGCATGGAGTTGAAACATAAAATCCAAGATCTTCTTGATGATGACATAATTAAACTGAACAATCCTAATGATTTATCTAAAGAAGAACAAGATACTAATCTCAAGCATGATCAATATCAAGAATCCATGTCTAGCAACGGTTCCCATATCACATCTACTTCTTCCACTATTCCTCCATCTCCTAAAGCTTCCCCATCTCTATCAAGAACTGAGCCTAATGACAACTATGTTTACTCTCAAGGACTACCTTTAAAAGAGATCCAAGCTAATCAGCATACATCTACAAGTCTCTCTCAAGCTTCTCAGATCATAGACCCAACACATCCATATGCTTCAACACTTGTCATGCCTATTCCAAATGATTGTCCATCAGCGTGTCAAGAATCCCATATGTAGATCAAAAATCCTACCTCGTCCTTAGAAGTGGCTCCATGTCAAGAGGGCAATCCAAAGTATGAAGAAACAAATATCAATAATGATCAAGATCAAGACACCATCCATCCTTATCCAATGGCTGACCAAAGTCACACATCTCAAGAGTCTCATGATGATTTTATCACCCCCTTTCATTTCTTCCCAGAAGAAACTCTTACATCTCCTATATATTATCCATCTCCCAAGCAAGATCAAGATATCCTTTCCACCATCTCTAAGGAACCTATTAAAAATCAAGAGCAAAGTATCCTTTGTACACCATCTAATGATCCTTGTCAAGATCAGAGCATTGAAGAAAATTACATCCCATCAAGCTTCAATTGCTCCTATCAAAGCTACTCATGCTCCTGTTGATATAAAGATGAATTCTAAAGAGAAGAGCCTTGGTCATGCAGCTCAATCTAAAGATGTTGATATCCCTTCCACACCTTATATCCCTCCATTCAAACGTAAGCATCAGTCTTCTCCATCTTCCAAATCCATCCTTGGTCCCTACATCCCAAAGTTGAGACTGTCAAACCTTCCATCTATATTGGGTGCTTATATCCCTCCATCTACCATGCCTATCAATACTAGCTTGTCATCCACTTACCCTATCTCCTATCAAGATCAACAAAGACATACATCCTTGAATTCTCCCTATCACCTAATCCATATGAACCAGTCATATTGGCCCTATTCATCCATAATTCCCAAGTCTTTTGGAAGCAATTTGGATGCGCAACGAAGAAATCACAAATACAAGAATCCACTTACATATGAAGATCACTATGTCCCATCTAATCGACATGTGACTACAAATAAAAAATAAATATTCAAGAGACCACATAGGTCCACTGAGCAAAGAACCAAATCAAAGCAAATATGGGTTCCTAAATCCATTATGAAAGAATTACGTTCTAAATCATCTGATACAAATGGAAAATCAAAAGCTATGTGGATTCCCAAGTCTCTTCTAAAGAACTTGGATACAAAAAGAAAAGTAAAAGTTATGTGGATTCCCAAGTCTCTCTTAAAAGACTTGAAAAAAAAAGGAAAAGTTAGAGTTGGCATCTAAGCTTCCAAAGTCTTCCACTTCATCTCCATCTAAACATCTCCCATCTTCTAACTCCATCTTGGGTCCTCGCATACCAAGATCCATATCCACTCATCCATCAACATCTCGAGCTATTCCATCCACTTTTCCTCCATTCGTCCACTACCCTTCAAAGGATGTGTCAATGTTGATCTTATCACCATACCCTATCCAATATCTTGCACCTACCTCTTACCCATCCATCTTATATCCTTCCATCCCTCTTATCCAATCCACCGCATAAATCCTTGGCTACCATCTTCCTTATCCTCCATATCAATCTTCTTTACCATCACCCTATCAACATCTATGAGCATACTTTCAGTGGCCTTGGCCTATTGTAGCATATCTTTCAGAGGAGCACTATTTAAAGAGCTAGAAGCTTAAGTTCCTCCATAAAATCAAAAAGATGAAAAAAAAGAAAAAAAAAGAAGAAAAAGTGCCTTGGTGAAAACCTGGTAAACAGGCACCTTGGTAGCAAAAGTAAAGATAAATCAATCTGTCCTATGGTGAAATCCACTTCTTGTGGCGCCTTGGATAAGTACCATGATGAAAACCTAGCAAACAGGAATCATGCGTAATTCCTCCTACTTGCACTCTTCACTTGGGGGCAAGTTCCTTCCATGTCATCTTCTCCCATCATATCTTACATCCAGCTAGCTCGTGAACATCCATGTTCCTTCTGCTGATCTTGACAACGTTGAGCCTATCCATGAGCATCATGTATCCTAACATTCATGATCCCTTCCATCAGCCTATTTACTTTCTCTCATGCATGCTACCCTATCGTGATCTTTCTTATCCCAAGCCTATCCTTCCTATCTCTGAACATCCTTTGCTCCATAATCCAAAACTTTCATTTATACCTCCATCACCCCTTATCCCGATTGCACCATCATAGCTCTATCCTATCTAATTGACCCCTTGGTCTTGATCTAAATGAAGAACGAAAAAAATGGAAAATTGTTTCTCATAAGTCTCTTGACATGTCCACTCTTTTGGACCACATGCTTTTCATGACATCAGGTCATTATCCTCTATGCTATCCAACACCACTCCATGAGCCTACATTGCTATATTATTTTTTCCCTAGCTTGGGTAATCTTGAAGAGACTATCCTTGAGGGTCGCATTCACCCTCTTCATCCATCATTGGCCATCGTCTCATACATCAACTTTCTCATCCATCTGCAATGTCCACCTTGCTAGACATTGGGGGCACACCAATGTGATCTTGCTTGAGATCGATAATCTCTAAAAATCTAAAAATTGCAAAATATCTAAAAATCTGAAAAAGTCCTGAAAAAATGATCATCTTAGTGAAAACCTAGCGATATGCACTTTGATGTATCTCCAAAAAAATCATATATTCCAAAAATACAAAAAATTAAAAATTGAAAAAATACAAAAAAAAAGAGAAAAAAAAGGTGCCATCGATGAAAACCTGGCAAACAGGTGTCATGGTAGCAAAAAAAAGAATTTCTGCCAAGAAGGTGACAACCTAGTAAATAGGTGCCTATTGTTCCACCATGCTATATCTATCGCAACACTACTTGGCTTTACGCATTTGCTTTCCTGCATTGCTTCTTTCCTCCTTTGCTTCTTGCATTTGCTTTTCCACATGCTTTCAATTACCCGTCAAGACACCAACTTACATGGATTGAAACTGGTCATACTCTCAGGGCAACCCTCCTGGTCTAGGGGGCACTATCCTACTACCTTTTGGGATCTACTTCGCGACAGTCACTAGTGGTTCTCACTGCGTCTGCCTACTGTCGCTTAGCTTATACTGAGTTCTCTTTCCTTGAGAATCTCCCTAACATCAGTCACCAGTGGTTCTCACTGCGCCTGCCTATTTATGTCTAGCTAGTCCTATGATGTCTTCACTTGAACATCTCTCTCTTGCGTCAGTCACTAGTGGTTCTCACTGCATCTGCCTACTGTCGCCGTACTATTGAGATTGCTCACATCCATTACAGTTGGAGTTATACTCACATGCTCTATCTATCGATACTCGGTCTTGACAATTCTTTTCTTTAGTTTGTACATATCTTTTGGTCACTTTTGTGACACTTTGGTTCCTTTGCGAACCCTACTGACTTGACATTGATTCAACACCATATGCCTGGGGGCAATCAAATCTGGTTTGTCCTCACAACATACGTCAAGTCAGTCATCGTTACTTGGGGGCATGGGTCCCCAATTTGATCACATATTTGGTTTACACCTGAGTCAGTAATCTTGTCACTTCTCAAGGACAACTCGCTACTGACACAAACTGGTGTTTTTCAACACCCCCATAAATAGTGTTTCTCAACACTATCTTTGGATACATCTGTGTTTTTCAATACACATTGGATATCTCAAATGTAAACATCTGTCGATAACAATCAAACACAATGCACTCACAAGCACAACGATGTTTTTCAACACCCCTATACACATACATATTTGAAAACTTTGAAACTGACTGAGTTATGATTGAATATTTCTTTGTATGCTATCTGTTCTCATGATTTTCATTGATATTTTCTTTGTCTACTGCTTGTTGGTGTAGTCCCAATGATCCGATAACGTCAAATAAATAGGGTGTATGTGATAAGAGCTCCCGCACTAAGGTGGAATAGCCTCACATCCCTCGATCTTATTTATTTGCACGCCATGGCGAGGTCGGTACTATCTCCTTGACTGTTATTGTTCTGTTTGTTATTGCTCTATTTGTTTACGCATGCTCGCACTCATGGTTATCTTGTCTTTAAATGCCTTGATACTGGTGTACTCTTGCAACATTAACTAGAAATAATGTTCAGTTCATCTTGGCTTTTATGCCCTGGTGCTTACGTTCGTTTCCTATATTTTATCCTATGAAAGTCATATTCATATCCTTATGGTTGCATTGTGGCACCAGTAAGGGTTGTATCGACTCTGATGTTCCAAAAAATGCTCAATGATGATGATTTTATGTTGGGTCTCACAACCATGTCCTAGAATTGCATTTTCATATTGCATCTAGTGTAGGATTGCATTTTCATTCTAGACTTGCATTGTGGTAGCAATTCGATGTTCTCTTCATTGCATTCTCATGGGTTCATACATTGGGGAGTTCTTCTTCACTATTCTAGCTTCATCACTACTACACAAGTGGTCAATCCTCGCTCTCTATCTTCAGCTATCTTCTCAATCTATTTTCGTGATCGAAATCAAAATCTGACACTCCTATATTGCTCAAAATCACATTTTAATTTTTTTGGGACTGACGCGATTGGACGCTTATGCAGTAGACCTTCTGACATCGCTTTCTTGTCAGAATCATATGTTATCATCATTTTCTCAAATATTTGACTTTTTTCCTCAAAAGTCAACTCTAGTCAACTCTGGTCAATCCTAATCAAACTTGGTCAACCAGACCTCAAAATCGCTTGAAATTAATTATGAATCTTCTGAATTCTTCCATAATCTGTTTTGAGTTCTTCTTGATCTCCGATTCAACATCTATCTGCGATTTCTCGCTCTCAATCATCATATGACGTGTCATCTTTCCATTTCGCTCCTGAGGGGGTAGGATGATTACATCATTGAATCTATTTCGATCAATCTGATCTGAATTCAAAAGTCCTCATTGCTAGGGGCATCTCATCACTTGGGGCATGTTCAATTTTTCATACCTCACAGTCAAAACTGGATACTCCACAATCAATAGGGGCATATCTGTTCCCTATATCTCGTCATCTATTAAGTATCTGAACAGTCTAACTCAGATTCTTGAGGATCAAGCTTCGTTCTGGAGATGATTCTAGAAAACTCATCTATTGGGAATTGGGGAAACCTAACCCTGACTCTTGAAAATCAAGCTCCATTCTGGAGATGATTCTGAATATCTATTGACTATCTTTTGGGACAGGTATCGGGGCATTCTAACCCTGCCTCCTGAAGGTTGAGCCTCATTTTGGGGACAGTCTTGTGAAAGATATCAATCTAACCAGTGTCTGGGTGATCTAACCTAGATATTGGGGGACTAATCTTCATTCAGGAGATAGTCCCAAAATCTCTCTTGACTATCTTTTTGGACAGGTATCGGGGCAATCTAACCTTGACTCCTGAAGGTTGACCTTTGTTCTGGGACAATCTTGTGAAAGATATCAATCTAACCAATGTCTGGGCGATCTAACCTAGATATTGGGGGACTAAGCTTCATTCTGGAGATAGTCCCAAAATCTCTCTTGACTATCTTTTTGGACATGTATCGGGGCAATCTAACCCTGACTCCTGAAGGTTGAGCCTCGTTCTGGGGACAACCTTGTGAAAGATATCAAACTATTAGTTATCAGGACATTCTAACCTGGATCCCTGAGGATCAAGCTTTGTTCTGGAGATGATTCTCAAAAAATCTACTTGACCGACGTCTTGGCAACCTAACCTAGACTTCGGAGAGTCAAGCTCTGTTCTGGAGATGGCTCTGAAATCTTTGCATCATCAATTTTCAAATCTATTCTTCTGTGCTTCAGACATCACACTATTCTTTGAATCAGTGCGCTGCTCGCACATCAATTCAAAGAGGGGCAAAATGTAACACCCCAAAATCGACATCTTGCAACCCTAACCAATTTTGTTGCATTTGTCATTCTTCTGGATCATCAAAGTCTTATTGTACTAGGCAATTCTGAGTTTTGACCGACTCTACTCGACCTAAGTGTCAAATGTAGAAAATCCTAAATCTGCATTAATCATACATTATTTTTAATTCCTAAATATCTATTGGCTAAACAAACCCTATGACTGAATTAATTTAATTATAAAGTCCTAGCACTTTAATTAAATTAAATTCACCCCTTTTAGCTAAAACACATAAAAGGGAATTAAATAATATTTAATTATTAAATAAATATCCTCATTTCAATAATTGAATTTAATTATTCAGATAATTGAGAAAAACACATTTATGAGGTCATATTTATTTAATTAATTAATTAAATATTTTCTCAAAAATCTACTCTTCAGTTCATAATTGGAAACTTCTCTTTAATTATGCTTTAAAGAGAAAGAAAATAGTTAAATCAAATAAAATAGTTAAAATCAAAGAAAGAAAACAGTTAAAGCAAAAAGAAAACAATTTATTGTATTCTTTTAAAGAAAGATTTCTAATCTGAACTGGATTTTCTATCTGTTTTATTTCAAAAGAGGAAAGTTTCTATTCTGAACAGCCTCTGAGTCTATAAAAGAAATCCCATTTCTCATTCAAACCCTTCTTGAATTTCTAGTTATATGCATTGTTAGAATACTGAATTGTTGCTACATTCTTAGTTCATGATCTCATATAGAATAATTTCATTTTGCAATAGATTAATTTCAATTTCTAGAATAATTGCATTGATATCATGACATAGTTTTAATCTCATTTCTAGTTTAAATGGATCATTTAGATTAATCTTGCATG
>MU223657.1:2730887-2759898 GCA_018584345.1 Thuja plicata
AGATTAATCTTGCATGTTTCATTTCTAGATTAATCATTGCATTGCATTCATGGAAGCATAAATCCTTCATTCTAGATTGGTCTATGGTTGTGAGACTCTCATTCTGAGAGCTATTTCAAAACCCCGTTTGGATAGAAGGCAACAGGTCGAATCATGCAGACAGGCAAGATGAATAATCTAATATTCATTCTTGTGTGTATCTGATGAATAAGGACTATGTTGAAGTGTATGGTTGATTAACAAGGCTAAATCTACCACATACAGTAAACACAATAGGGGATTGGTGTCTTTGGTAGGTTGGTGCCTACTTCATATTGTAAGTGACTATTATTTTTGTGAGGTTGGATTTGGGCAGTAGATCCAAGCATCTATTCTCGTCATGGTTTTTCCTATTTTGAGGTTCCACGTATATCTAGTCCTCTTTGTGTGGATGTGTGTTACTTGATTGCTAAAACATTAAGGAGATTAGTAATTGTTGCTTTAAATGTTTTGAGGTTCTTGCATGGAGAAGTTATTAAATGTTGAATAAAGTTGAAATTGGGATATACCGATTCACCCCCCCTTAGTATATTCTATTCCCTTTAATTAGTCTTAGAGAAGGGTTCCTTAGAAGAAGCTTAACAACTTGGGGTAGATCTAGGATATCACACTCAGTCACTCTAGAAGGTTTTTCTATTGGAGTATAGAGAACACTAAGAGGGGGGGGGGGGGGGGGGGGCAGCGGGNGGGGGGTGGGGGGGCAGCGGGGAGGGTTGAATTAGTGCTCCTAGATAATTTAAATTTCAACTCAACTTTTCAAGAATAAATATGAATTGCATATGACCTGAGGATAAAACCTTTTACTATCAACAAGTATGATGAAAAAAATGACACATTAACAAAAAAAATACAATGCTCATAGTAGAGTCATGATACAATAATTTTCAGGAGTGGAAAAATCTCATAGGGATGAAAAACCACTCATAAAGTGCCTCATTGAGTTATTAAAAAATGCCTCACTGACTACATATAATGCCTCATTGGCTTAACAAAATTCCTTCACTCACTAAACATGCCTTACTGGAAAATACAACTTTTACAATTTAGAATGCAAATGAACACAATATCAGTATCAATATGAAACATTTCATGAAAATCTCATTATCTTTGAGATTCATGAGCAATATAAATCACAAAATGTGTACATAACTATATGACTCATCATATAATAATTTATACCCTTTATGCTCATATAAGTGTACCACATGCAACCAACATTTTGAAATTCTTGACAAAGAAATAATATTCACAACTACGTTGTCAATATAAGATCATAGGCGTATATAAAATATATTTGGTATATCATAGATAAAAATCCTTTGTTTTTAATGCAAAATGCCCCAACACCTTTTTTAAATCTTTATCATCTCAAGCCCACAAGATGTTTTCTTCAAAAACCAAAATCCCTTTCTATCCTCTTTTTTACACAGTTCTCACACCATTCACACTTCAAAGAATGAAAAACCCCCTTCTTTATAACCAAAAACCTTTTCTACCCTTTTTTTTCTTTTTTACACAGTTCTCATGTTAGTATAGGATTTTATTTTCTAGATGTGTAGTTGGCTGCATTTACTAAATGTAGTTGGTTGCATTTACTAAATGTAGGTGCCTCCACCCACCTCCACCTCTCCTTTGCCTATATAAACAAGCTTCCTTACTTGTATTTGGATATAGAGAGATTGGAGATATTGTATATGCTAGGATAACAAAGATTTCCCTTGATGCTATTATGCCTTTGAGCATTTACATCAAGTTTATCTAGTATTGTTATTCTGTTCATTTTATTCCACTTGTTGATCTACTACTTTCAATTAGATTTTGGGTTATATTTGTTTTAACAAATTCTAACATCTCACACCATTCACACTTCAACTCAACTTTTCAAGAATAAACATGAATTGCATATGGCCTGAGCATAAAACCTTTTAATATCAACAATTATGATGAAAACAAAATGCTACATTAACAAAAAAACACAATGCTCATAGTAGAGTCATGACAGAATAATTTTCACGAGTGGAAAAATCTCATAGGGATGAAAAACCACTCATAAAGTGCCTCACTGAATTATTCAAAACTGCCTCACCAACTACATATAATGCCTCATTGGCTAAACAAAGTGCTTCACTAGCTAAATATGCCTTATTGGCAAACACAACTTTTACAATTCAGAATGCAAATGAACATAGTATCAGTATTAATATAAAACATTTCCTGAAAATCTCATTATCTTTGAGATTCAAGAGCAATAGAAATCACAAAATGTGTACAAAACTATATGATTCATCAGATAATAATGTATACTCTTTATGCTCATATAAGTGTACCAGATGCAAACAACATTATGAAATGCTTAACAGAGAAATAATATACACAACTACGTTGTCATATCAGATCATAGGTCTATATAAAATATATTTGGTATATCACAGATAAAAATCCTTTATTTTTAATACAAAATGCCCCAACACCTTTTTTTTTTAATCTTGATCATCTGAAGCCCACAAGATGCTTTCTTCAAAAACCAAAACCCTTTCAACCCCTTTTTTTTTCTTCTTTTTACACAGTTCCTACCCCATTCACACTTCAAATGATGAAAAACCCCCTTCTTTATAACCAACTATAACATCAATGAAAAAATAGAGTAACAGTAAATCACAAACTGTCCCATTTCATAAATGTAAAGGAAACTTCTTTTTGAACCCATCTTAAACCAAGTAACCTTTGTATACCATTGTTAAAGTTTTCTCCCATTTTAAATTTTAACAAACTAAAACAAAATTCATTTACTAACTGAAGTAGGAACAATTTTACCAGTTTTAACCACTATGATTTCACTTGTTTTGCTCTGTTATTCCATCACCAAACTGCTATAACTGTTGAAGCTCGTTACATAGTTTAGTAGGGTTTCAAAAATGAAAATGATTCCAAACAAAACTGTTTCCTTTGATGCCTTAGGGCATCATAATACCCTTTGAATGTCAAAAAATAGTAATGTCATTCAAAATACTCGTGCTTATGTATTACAAACAATAATGTCTCCTATGTACCAGTGTGCATAATACCTTCGAAAACTTTAGGTCCTTTGCTAATGATGTTGTCACTTTGGACAATAATCATTCAAAAATAATTCAACTTAGTAATGAATGTGCACAAATATAGGAACATAACCTCTCTCCTAATATATGATGATCACATAATCAAGAATGTCAACATCTCCCCTTTTTACATGGTATTACGTTGTTTTGTCATGAGCATTTAGAGTTATGTGTAAAAATAATCACTCTTCATAACAATGCGCCATATAAATTATGGTCATTGATATAAACCTTTTTATTTGTCAAGTTAATAGACATGATTTCAACATTCCATAGTCATGTCAAGTTACCATATATACCAATGTATTGTCAAAGATGAAATAAACTTGCAAATGCCAAAGTATCATTTTAAGTGCCACTTTAACTGTGAAATCATAATGTTCCATGAAATCTTATACTATTTCCAGTAGTGACAAGGTGTAGATCCAATCCATGTGTGTCATATCTTTGTAATCACATCTCATTACATGAACAAGCTAGTATTGCATTTTATTAGAACTTTAATGAATTATGAGAGATGTTTAGGATAATACTTCAATGGAATATCAATGAGACCATTGATAAAACATCAAGCTCTTATTAGAAACACAGTGCATAAGGAATTAAAATCTAGTAGGAGTAAAGACAAAATGTTTCAACCAATACGTATGCTAACTAAAATTTTAAACCACGGGGTTGAACCACATTCAAAACACATAAGCATTATAAAAAAGATGAACCAAATGCAATATGAAAACCCCTTAATGTGCACTGTCAACTGCCATTGTAATCAAGATATAATATAATGGAAATGCATCAACCAAGATATGTATGAGAAGATTTTGCAAAACATGATCAATGAACCAAGTGTATGAAGAAATCACTTTGTATTATACCAATCAATGTGGTGTAATTAATGTTGAATACATGGACCAGTCAATGTGGTGTCTTTGAAATCAAGGGAAACAATTGAGGGAGGGACAACAAACCCTCCATTTGGCCTTGATGAAAAAATTCACCAAATCTCTCTCCCCCCTTTTTTGCATCAAGAGACAAAGGGATGATGCATAAAATAGATGAATCAATGTACATGGTCATAAATTGAACATAAGTGCAACAAAATAATTATAAGCACCAATAAAGATCAAGATCTGCTGAATCACAAACGCAGAGTACTAATCAAAAGAGCCTGTAACAACCAATGTATGGTGACCAAAAATTCTTAAAACTAAACACATAAGATCCTGTAAAAGCACATTGTTTATTGTGGAGCCTGATCATTCCCCAAATGGGAGATTGTTGATTTGTGGTGACTGATTAGGAAAGTATTGTACACTCACCATGTATCATGGGTATTGGGGAAATACCCCAAAATTATTTTTGGGTTAACTCATCAAGCAATTCCCTAGGTTAAATTGTCAAGCATTCTCCCTAGGTTAACTTGTCAAGGATTTTTATGGTTAACTTGTTAACTGGGATTTTTGAACCACCTAAAGGGGCTATAAATAAGTGGTAGTGTAATGCGAAATGATCAGATTGTAATTTTCTCTTTGCTAGATAATAAAAATAAGTGGATGACTATTTCTTTGGTAGATGTAGCCTATATTGGGTGAACCACATTAAATCTCTGTGTTATTTTTTTTTCTGTCTTCTCTATTTATATATTATCTTAATATTATTTATTGCTCATATATGCCTAAACCCTAACAAACGGTATCAGAGTGATGTATATTTCACTGATCTGGAAGGAAATATTAGATTTGAGTGGGAGCAATGGCTGAGGAAGGTAGGCTTAAGGTTGATAAGTTCAACGACCAAAACTATTAGCTATGAAAGATGCAAATGGTAGATTATCTATATTAGAAGGATCTTTACTTATCGTTGGGTGGGAAAGAAAAGAAGTTGACAACTATGTCATATGAACAATGAGAATTTCTTGATAGGAAGGCAGTAGAAGCAATACGATTATGCTTGGCATCATCAGTGGCTTTCAATATAGAAAAATAAATAGCAATGAAGGACCTAATGAAGGCATTAGACAAACTGTATGAGAAACCATCGACCTCAAATAAGGTATTTCTTCTGAAATATTTATTTAATATGAAGCTGCCAGAAGGTGAGTCAGTTAGTGATAATTTAAATGAGTTTAACATGAAACTACTAGTTAGCTAAGTTATGTAAAAGTAAATTTTGATGATGAGGTTAGGGCTCTCTTGATTTTATGCTCATTTCTTGAAAGCTAGAATAGCATGGTCATGATTGTAAGTAACTCTATCTCTGGTTCAAATAATTTAAATTTGATGATGTTATTTGTGTTATCCTTAGCAAGGAAATGTGAGGAAAAATATAGAAAAGGAAGATCCAAATCTAGGGTAAATGCAGAATGCGGGCATTGTGGAAAAAAAGGATATCTGAAGAAATATTGTTGGTCTAGAAAGGGAAAACAAGGGGATGGGCACCAAGAAAATAACAAGGAATAAAATGGAGCACATGATGTGTTACAAGATTCTTTGATTCTTTCTTTAATTAATATTACAGATTCTTGGGTGTTAGATTTAGGGGCCTCTTTTCATGCTACACCCCATAGAAAATAGTTTCTAGATTATGTTCAAGGTGATTTTGAATAGGTTTATTAGGTGATGATGAACCATGAAAAATTGTTGGAAAAGGAAACATACAAATAAGATTACCAAATGGAAATCAATGGTTGTTGAAAGAGGTGAAACATGTTCCTAATTTGAGAAGAAATTCAATATCAGCATGACAATTGGAAAGTGATGGTTGCACAATCATAAATTCACAGACAATTCATGGAAGGTTACTAAAGGTTCACTGGTAATAGCAAAAGGGGAAAAGGTAGGCACATTATATTTATATACTAGTAATACCTTTTAGTACCTAGCTTCCACAAGAACATATACAATTCTATGGAACAATTGACTTTGGCATGTGAGTGAGAAGGGGATGAAGCTTCTCCATTCAAAGAATTTATTTCTAGGTTTGAAACAAAATTTGATTTTGACTTTTGTGAATAATGTGTTTATGGAAAACAAAAAAGGGTCATATTTCTTAGGATTGGGAAGGAAAAGAAAAATGAAAAGTTATAACTTGTGCATTCTGATGTATGGGGACCAACCTAGGTACCTTCTCTTGGTGGGTCTTATTATTATGTTACTTTTATTGATGATGCAACTAGGAAAACTTGGGTTTATTTCATTTTAGAAAATATGATTTATTTGAAGTCTTTAAGAAATGGAATGCTTTGGTTGAGAATGAGACAAGAAACATGCTGAAGTACCTCATGATAGATAATGGAGGTGAGTACTGCAACAAAGAGTTTGATAGTTATTGTTCATACCATGCGATTCACAAACAAAAGACAGTTCCTAGAACCCCACAAGAAAATGGTGTGTCTGAAAGGATGAACAAACTATCACAGAGCATACACAAAGTATGAGATTTCATGCAATATTACCTTAGTTCTAGAAAGATGGTATAGAAACTATTGTTTACTTGATCAATAGAGGGCCTTCAAGTTTCTTGGATGATGGTATTCCATAGGAGGCATGGATAGGTTAAAAGGTAAACTACTCATTTTTGAAAAATTTTGGTTGTGAATCTTTTGTTCATATTGATATAGAAAATCGATCAAAGCTTGAGGTAAAATCAAAGAAGTGTACTTTTATTGGGTATGGCACTAATGATTTTGGTTATAATTTATGGGATTTTAAGAATAAAAAATTCATAAGGAGTAGAGATGTCATATTCAATGAAAAAGTCATGTACAAGGATTATATACATGGAAAGAAGCAAGAAGAGGAACACATAGAATGCATGGTGTTTGATGAAATCCCAGTAAATGTGGTCCAACAATGCCAAAAAAATATTGAACTAGAACCACAACAAGTTCCTCAAACTCTAGTAAGAAGATCTTCTAGGATAAGTAGACCTCTTGAATGATATTATCCTTCATTATAATATGTATTATTGTCTGATTGTGGTGAGCCAAAAAGTTGTGCAAACGTAATGCAGGTTGAAACTAGGAAAAAGTGGGAGCAAGGAATGAAAGAGGAGATGGATTCCTTGATACAAAATCAAACTTGGGAGTTATTTGAATTACCTGAAGGTAAAAGAACATTGCCTACCAAATGGATATTAGGTTAAAGGAAGAACATGGGGGAAACAAAAGATACAAGCTAGACTTGTGGTCAAAGGTTTTGCATAGAAAAAAGGTATTGATTTTGATTATATATTTTCTCTTTTTGTTAAAATGATGTCAATTCAAACTATTCTATGTCTTGTGGTCGCAAAATATTTACATTTGAAACAATTAGATGTCAAAATAGTTTTTCTCCACAGATATTTGGAGGAGGATATTTATATGCAATAACCATAGGGATATGAGGTCAAAGGTAAGGAAAATTTAGTGTGTAGGTTGAAGAAGAGCTTGTAAGGGTTAAAACACGCACCTTGACAATGGTATTTGAAATTTGATAGTTTTATGGTTGAACAAGGTTACAACAAATGTCATTTTGATCATTATGTTTATTCAAGAGATTAGATAATGATGGTTATATTATATCATTATTGTATGTTGATGATATTCTTGTTGTCGGGTCAAATATGCAGCATATAAATGACCTTAAACAAAAATTAGCATAATTTTCTATGAAGGATTTGGGTGCAACAAAACAAATCCTTGGTATGAGAATAACTAGGGGCTAAAAAAATCACACATTGACATTGTCTTAGAGTGATTACATAGAAAAGGTGTTGAAAGAATTTATATGCAAAATCCAAAACCAGTCAGTACACCTTTGCCTAGTCATTTTGAATTGTCCAAAGAGATGATCCCCAAGACACCAGAGGAGATAGAGTACAAGTCTAAGGTTCCATACTCCTTAACAATTGGCAGCTTGATGTATGCGATGGTGTGTACAAGGACACATATTTCCCATGTAGTGGGAGTTGTGAGCAGGAATATGAACAATCCTGGAGAAGAGCATTGAAATGCAGTAAAGTAGATTCTTAGGTAGTTGAGAGGTACAAAAACTCAGTCTTTATGTTTTGGAGGCTCCCATTCCAATTTACAAGATTACGTTGATTCAAATTTAGCGGGATATATTGATAGAAGGAGAAGCACTATAGGGTATGTTTTTACTATAGGTGGTACAACAGTCAGTTGTATTTTTAGATTGCAAAAGGTTGTAGCACTTTCAACCACAAAAGAAAAATATATTGCTGCTATAGGGGCTAGTAAGGAGATGATTTGGTTACAAAGGTTTATGGAGGAACTGGGAAAGAAACAAGAGCATAAAATGTTGTACAATGATAGTTAGAGTGTGATTCATCTTTCAAAGAACTCAACCCTTCATTCTAAGACCAAACACATCCATATTCAGTATCATTTCATACACTCAATTTTAGAGGATGGACAATTGAAGCTAGAGAAGATACATACTAGAAAGAATCTTGTAGATATGTTGACAAAGGCATTAAAATGAGAGAAATTGACTTCCTACTCACTTTCTATTGGTCTTAAAGATTGATCATAGTGGAAATGAGAAACATTCAAGTCCAGGTGCGTTAATCAAGTGGGAGTTTCAGTGGTATTAGTGTTGAAACATGATCAGTCTCCAAGTAGGAGGTTGTTTAGTGTGGAGCCTGATCAGTCCCCAAGTGGGAGATTGTTGGTTTGTAGTGACTGATGAGGCAAGTATTGTACACCCACCATGTATCATGGGGTTCATGGAAATGCCCTAAATATTTTTTGGTTAACTCGTCAAACATATCTTGGTTAAGTCATCAAGAATTTCCCAAGGTTAACTCATCAAGCATTTTCCCTAGGTTAACTCATCAAGCATTTTTAGGGTTAAATTGTTAACAGAAAATGGTAAAATGCCTATAAAAAGTGGCAGTGTAATGTGAAATGATCAGATTGTAATTTTCTCTTCATTGGATAATAAAAATAAGTGGATGGCTATTTCTCTGGTGGATGTAGCCCATATTAGGTGAGCCACGTTAAATCTTTGTGTTATTTTTTTCTGTCTTTTCTATTTCTACATTATCTTAATATTGTTTATTGCTCATATATGCCTAGACCCTAACACACATGTCCAACAAAGAACCTAACCTTGTTAGACATCCTGAAGGGAAACAACTAAATGTTGAAGCAATAAGTCCCTATAGATTTAAAATTTGAAAAAACTCAAGATGAGTAATTGTAACTCAAAATTTCATGATATCAACTGAAATAAACAACAAAGATGAGCATGAAGAGTTGTCTCTTTGTGTTTACAATGACATAAAAATATCATAAGAAGCCAAAATTGATGATCATAATTTTCTATTAGTATAGAAAGGAAATAATTTTTGAACCATTGGTAACATGATCACCGAAAGATAGGATCATAGTGCGATCTGACACAACAGTTTACAGAGGTCACCGAAAGGTTACAATGTAAACCGACAACACAACCTATAGAGTAACCCGACAGAGCAGTCAACAGTGTAAACCCACAGTCAAGTTCACAGCGGAACCCGCAGACAAGTTCACAGAGGAACCTGATAGACAAGTTTATAGTGAACACCGATAGTTAGTCTATGGAGAAAACCGAGAAGCAGAATGTCTAAAAAGTCATCAGCAAGGAAAGACTATAGAGAAACCTGAGCACCATTCTACCGAGAGACAACTTTATTTTGAGAAATGTGGATCTGAGTTACACGTCAGATAAAACACTTAAGTTTTATATTTAGCTTTAAAGCCTATCTTTAAAAACATTTCTTGAGGGACAAGTAAAGAAAATGTAATTGTTTTAATCAGTCTACCTGATTGAAAACATGCAAACTAGGAGATCAAGGTCAAGTTGTAAACCTTTGATCATAGAGTTTTTACAGTTAAGCATGAAACCTATTTAGGTTAATTCAATGTATAAATAGATGTGTAATAAATCAAAACAAGACAATGTGATGATGATTGTAGCCACAACAGACATCTATGGATCATATATAGAGTTTCATGCAGAAGGACAACAAAAGATGAAATCAGTTAGAGAGAAAAAGATTAAAGGCTACCAAGCAGAACAAAGGTATTAGTCAATCACTACAGGTGATACATCATATTGTGAACTTAAAGGATATGTACTCAGAAATTTAGGATTGCATTTTATCAGGTCAATAAGTATTTTTGACTACATTCTAACAAGTGTAGAAAATAGAAGAAGTCCTTTAAGAAGGTGGATTTAACAATCCTTTTGTAAATCTCTTAACCAAGTGCACACTAAACAGTGTTGCTAAATCTCTTAACAGAGTAGACCTTAACTAGTCTAAACATGTTACTCCTAACAGGGTAAGATCATCACAAGTGATCAAACTTGTAAGCCTTAAGTGACACCTTCCATTCCGCAGATAGTGAAGTTTTGTGGGTTTCATCCCCACCGCAGTTTTTACCTTCTAACATGGGTTTTCTGTGTTACCAATTCACATGTCACATGTCATTACATTTCATGAATGTTTCTATTAATGTTTACATGCAATTAAGTTTATGAATTGATATTACATGGATAAAGAAAGAATAGCATATATGGTTGGTAATGCAAGGAATTGATTACTAAAGGATTAAGGGTTAATTGATAAAAAGTTTTTAGGGTACTGATTCACCCCTCCCCTCTTAGGACACACCATTCCATTATTCCAACAATTGATATCAGAGATAGATCTCTTAATTGGAAAAGTTTAAATCACTTGAGAGAAAAGATCATACAATGGAAAGGTATAAGCTAGACAAGAATATTGAAAATATGAAGTTGCAGATACAGATTTTCTATGAGAAATACAAAGAAGCTAGAATCAAGATGAGAGAGCTACTGGATGAAAGAAAGGCTATGGCATCTCACTGTAATAAAACAGACTATCATGAAGAAGAGATACCTGATTTGTTTGAGTTAACATGATCTACATCTAGCAATACATTAGACACATCTGAAGGAAGCATTGCAAGTCTGAATGAAATCAACCAACATTTGGCTAGACAAGTGAAATCACTACAAATCAGTCAAGAGACAGAGATGGTAAGGATGATTGAATCTATGAATAATGCTAGACAAGCTAAGCAAGAAAGAACAAGAGTTATTGATGACAGGAGGAAGATCACTGAAAAAATTCAAGAGAGAATAAAAAATACAAAGACTTACTAAACATCATCATCATGAGATCACTAATAAAATTATTCTTATGAGTCAGGAGGCAAACCGAGTGAACATAGAATTGAATGGGAAATTGGAAGCTATTGGTGAGCTAAGAGAAGAAAATGAAAGACTAAAGCATGGAGTAAGGATTTGGCAATAACACAATGATATGATCAAGAAAGCTGAAGAAAGCAAAAAAAGAATGGATGATTTTCTGGATGGACAAAGAAGAGTCAACAAAAATACAGGTCTAGGGTATACCGGGCATGGAGAATCATCATACCAATCTAATCAAAATGATGTCTACACAAATCCAAGACCAAGGAAGTAGTCATGCAATCACTATGGAAAACCAGGCCACACATCAAATATTTGTAGGAGAAAAGCTAAAGGTATTCCTAAATCCACATCTACATTCATAGGAAATTGTTATAACTGTAACAAGAAAGGACACAAAGCACATGAATGCAGATCTAAGGTAAAAAACCAAAGAAGGAAACCTACATGGAAAAATATTGTCGTAATTACAAAATGCATGGGCACACATCTCTTGAATGCAGGACAAAGAAAAAGAAAGAATGGAAGCCAAAATAATGAGAAAATGCTTATCAACCAAAAAGAGTCAGTAAATCATATGTTTGAGATTACAACACAAACAAATTGAAAAACATGTGGTAGATATGGACACATAGCTGCAAACTGCATGAGAAAATGGATAAGAAGGTCTAGAAGCTGGACTAGCCCTGGAATGGCATGCTTACACTATCATAGGGTCGATCATCTAAGAAAGGACTGTAGAGATTGAGTGACAAAGACAAGCACTTTTTCCAAAGGAAATACCATTGAAGACACTAGGAGAATGAGAAACAAAATGTGGAGGAAAGCTACGAACACAGATGATGCTAGACCAAGCAATACAATTGGTGACACCTTATCCAATGGATCTGGTGATAGCACCTCCCCCACCTAAGAAGAATAAGTAATTATGGAACTGCACTATACCAAGTTATACTTTACATCAGTTCCATTATACATTGATAAAATGTCAAACTAGCATGAATAAAGATGCACTATGTTATTACTCGTTATGAATTTGTGAATCCAATATCGTCGGTCAATACATACAGAGAATCGTCGGTCAATACATATAGAGAATTGTCGGTGTACATATAAAAGCCAAGTTGTTAATGTAAACCGAGCATCGTCGGTATTCATGTAAAAGACAATTAGTCTTCGCCACATACCGAGCACCGTCGGTAAACATGTTAAATTTCAATTGAATTGACACTTACCCTGAGCAGCACATTCTCACCGAGAACAAAGTTAGCATGTTCCCCGAGCGACTCCATCTTCAAACACTGAGAAGTGGGTAAAGCATTAAATACACCAGTTAGGGCATCATCTATAAAAAGGTGATGGAGAGCTCTTTCATTCACAAAGCAATTAAGAGCAAAGAGTAGAGCACTAAGAAAAGAACAACCAGATTGCAGAGTGACACAAAAGTACATTCATGGTATTCAGATAGGTCTACAATAGCTACAATAGATCAAGTGAGTATCTAAGACTCACCAAGCTCACAGTTTGTTTACGGGAAAAACCCTAATTTCCAAAAAAAATGGCAACCACATCTCGCGTTTCCAAGGTCAAGAATGCCAAAGACAAAAAAGGTCAACCTAATAAAGAACTCTACATGTGAAGAGCCTAAATACAAATTATGTCCAGAGGTCGCGTCACAACCCGACAATGCTGGAGTGTTCTCAAGCATACCACCTAGGGTTTTGCTAATCGAGGATGTTCAAGCGTATAGCCATTGCAAAGTTGCAGAAATCAGAGATTTGGAAGTTGATGAAGCTTACAAGAAGCTTTGCAAAGATGGAAACATCAAAGAGGAACATAAACATATTGAGGTAAAAGGGCTGACAAATGCCCTAATGTTCCTGAAGGATTTTAAAATTGAGTGGATCAGGATAGTGCTAAGTAGGGTAAATGACCGAATGATGTGGTTGGATGAGCCAAAATAGGTCACTAGGGATGTATTACATGCAGTGACTGGTTATCCAATAACCGACAAAGCCAAGGAAGTCAAACATCCTCCTCACCCTGATATAGAAAAGATGACAGGTGCATTATAGGATGACAGAGGATTGAAGGTAAAATCCATCACCGATCCAGAACTAAAATTTGGTGATTGTGTGCTAGGATACAAGGTATTCCAAGCTAGCAGATTAAACAACATTGCATGTGAGGCAATTGACACTGCCCATAAGATTGTGAAGAAGGGATTACAGTTAGATCTATCTGAGCTTCTACTGAAGTAATTGGAGGAGAACATGAGGACCATTAGATCAGAAAAATATAATTCATGTAAGTTTGGTTCATTCCTCATGTGTATATTATTTTATTTTCAAGACTTCCCATCTGTTGGTAATGTCAATTGGGACACTACTCAACCAGTGAAAATTCAAATTAGTGAATTTATTAAGTCACTAGGGGACAAATTTACATCAGTCATGGATGAATATTTTGCTGGATTCAAGGACAAGATGCAGAAAAGGATGAGGATACCAAAACAACTGGTGGATCAGAATAAGATAGAAGAAGCCATCATCAAGACAATGTGTGTATTCAAAAATATACCTATACATTTTGATAAGATGATGCCACAAGAAATTCTAGACATGTTATCAACAAGGTGAAAATTTGCATTGAATTCTGAAAGACAAATAAGAGAAAGATCCCTAGTGTGAATTATTCCACCCGAGTCGAAGATGGAAGAAATTTATGAAATGATGAAGTTGCATTCAAATAATTTCTCAACAAAATTGAGAGCCTACAAAGTACTACAAGGAAGCTTAATAGAGCTTGACATGGAAAGTGATGATTCTTGGAGAAAAATAATCAATGTACCTAAAGAGGATACAATCCCCAAGAGAGTATTAGCACTTACTGAGAAGCCTCACAATGAAGAGAAAGAGACAACACCAAGCCCATAGAACATTCTTATAAATGATCTATCGAGGATGTCACTTCAGTTGAATTGAACACAAAAGTAAGTAAAGCAATGGATGGCATACCTCATATTTTGCAGTCATTAGGAGACACAACAGATGCCACAATCCAAGATGTGACAATCATAGATATCACTGGAAGTGATCCTGCCGATGAGGTAAAGGCAGATGAAGATGTCACTGTTACCTTTGAGCAAACCAAGGAACATGACACAACAACGGATCCTGCATAGGTTAATATACTAGGACAAATGCCATTATTGATACAGGCTATCAATATGATCTCACAAAAGGAGAAGTCACCCGACCATGATGCAAGTATACCAGAGGATAAAGGTAAAGAGGAGAAGAAAAAAATAATTGATGAACAAAAAGTAACAGATGGAGAGTAGAAAGATGCAAGTGAAGAAAAAGGTGATGCCACACCAAAGGATACATAAGGAGAAGCTGCAGATAAAGATAAGGTTGATATGGAGATGTCCACTACCAACCAATAGGTAAATACTGAGCAACAGGTAAAAGACACAACACCCCCAAAGCATTCACCAAGTACATTAGACCAAGCAAAGGATCTTTCTATGGTACTACATACAACTACCTCCACAACAATTTCAAAGAAAAATAAAAATCCAGTTACATTGGATGAGATCATTGAAACACCAGACTGTGATCCTAGGACACTAGATCCAGAGTCACTTACAAAGTATGCATAATTTTGTAAAAGGAAAGCTATACAAGATAAACTCAAAAAGGATACCAATCACACACATGTACTAGAAACTATTGGAATTAATGGGAAGTGTGTACTGAGAGGGGAGGGGTGAATCAATACCTCTAAAACTTTTGAATCTTTTAACCTTAATCCTTTAGGTAATCAATTGTTATCCAACCATCTGTTCTATGCTATCTTGATGTAAGATTTATCAATTTATAAACTTAATCAAACATGTGAACATTCATAGAAACATTCATGAAAGTAATTGACACATAATACAACATATGATATCGCAGAAAACTCCTGTTAGGAAGTAAAAACTGTGGTGGGGATGGCACCCACAAATTATTCACCATCTGCCGATTGGAAGGGGCTGGTTAAGACTTACAATTTGATCACTTCTGATGATCTACCCTGTTAAGAGTATCTGTGGAGACCTGTTAAAGTCGACTCAGTTAAGAGATTTAGCAACACTGTTGAGTGTGCACTCAGTTAAGAGATTTATAGTTAGACTGTTAAATCCACCTTCCTTGAAATGATTTTTACACTTTGCTTCACTTGTTAGAATGTAAGAAAATTACAATTTGACATGGTACATGCAATCTCTTATTGCTGATTATAGATCCATTTAAGATTACATGAATAAGTATATCACCTAATGTGATTGAATAATACCTTTGATGCTCGGTACCCTCTGTTCTTGGTTCTTGATAACCAAATTCACCTTTTGTTGTTCTGGTTCTTGAAACTTTCAATCTGATCCATAGATGTGCTTGTATGCTTCATTCATCCTCTCATCCATTCTCACATCACTTAATGATGAATGATTGCAACATCTATTGATAAGATAGATTGACCTAATCAAGTTTCACGTAAAACAATATTAACTCTAAGATCACAGGTTTCAACTTTACCTTGATATCCTAGTCTATGTGTTTTAAATCAGTTAGACAGATTAAAGCACTTACATTCATGTTTCTTGTCCCTAAAGAAATGGTTTTAAAAACAAATCAAGACTCTATAAATAGAACATGACTATTTTATTTGACGTGGAAGTCAGATCCACTTTTTGCAGGCTGCAACTGACTTTCAGTTTCTATCAGTCGGTTATGCTCTGAAGTCAGTTAGACTATTTCTCAGTGTTCCTGCTTAAAATATCTCTCGGGTTCCTTTTTGTCTGTTCTCTTTATTTTCACTATGACCTGCTTGTCGGTTCCACTGTCGGGTTCCTCTTTATCCTTTCTACTTTGCATTTTTGGTTTACACACAAAATTGTGTCATCGGTTTTCTTTGTACTTAGCAGTTTTTGGTGATCTTTGATATCTACCTTTTCGGTTTGATCTTTGTCATGTCTTTTGGTTAATTCTTACCGAAAGTGTTCTTTGCATACTAATGGAAAAATAATGTCATCAATCTCCCCCTTTGACATTAGTATCAAAAAATGATATGTGAAAAATACTAACAAAAATGTTTAGTATGTACAACATATATAATCCTTAGTGATTTCATGACTCCCCCTATGTATATGCCGGTATATCATTATACTCCTTTTTTTCTTTTCCTGTAGTACTGTATAGTTTCCTATCTATACATATAATTATTTTCCCCCTTTTTTGATATTAAGGGAAAAGGTGTATAGCTTATAGTTTATCAAAAATGTGAGAGTGTGAAGACTGCATATCTTCCATCATCTTCTCCCATTGATCCTTCAGGTTCTCTAGAGCCATGTTCTTGAGTGTGATCCTTGAGTGCATAACATCTTGGGGGTCGCTATTAGTTGTTTTTCTGAATTGATATGTTGTTGAAGCAGTGTGAGATTTGGTAGAAGTTGAGCTTAGAGATTGGTGACCTCTTCCCTGAATTGTGTTTCTGCTTCCCATAGTTCTTGCCTTAACCTTTTTACTTCATAAATTTTCTCATAATGCAACTTTATTGCATTTTCCTCGGTGTTTAAGCCTTTAGCACTTGTAGCTAGATCAGAATCTAACTTTTCTATCTTATCACTATTCTCCTTAGTGAATCTTTCAAGTGTGCTTAATTTTTGGATTAAGGAAATAGCTTCAACAATTATTGGATCTAATTCACTTATGAATTCTGAAAGCTTTACCTTGCTTATTGCCACTTCTTGGCTGATTTTCTCAACAATCTTGTGCTGATATTTCTACTCCGCTCTCTCTTCAATTGTCTTCTCTGCATCAATGTTTTGCATTGTAATGGCTTCAGTGAGAGTGGCTAGTTGATCAAGTATTGGTTTATTCTGATTAACATCAACATCAGGTACAATCTAGTGCAAGATGTCCCTAGTTGTTTCGAGTACCATGGAGTCTTAGTGCTTCTTTCTCAGCTTCTCCTGCAGTGCCTTCCTCTGGCATATTTAACCATATTCTTTTAGTGCTTCATAGTCAAGTGTAGTTGGGTCACATTTGGGTATCTCAATGATTTCATCTAGAGTGACTTGCAACTAACTCTTTTTGGATTTCTTCTTCTTCTATTGAGTTTCACTTGAGTGTAGAACCATAGCCATCTTCTTGGATTTGTCTGTTGTGCTAGATGAAGTCACTTGTGGTGTTGCCTCTTTTTGTTGCTGTGCTTCAGTGTCAGCTTGGCAGTTTTGAGTAGATGTCTCTACATCAACCTTTACATTATCTGTAGCAACTTTTTTGGTTTCCTCAGGAGTGCCATCTTTAGGTTTTTCTCCTTCATTGGTGTCCTTATGTACTTCATATGCCTTTTTCTGTCTATCCTTCTTAGTAGTCTCTCCATCTATTTGCTATAAATCTCCTTTTGAAACCTTGTCAGTTTCGGTTACAATATGAGTGTCTCCGATGACATTTTGGTCATCGGTGTTGTCATTCTTTCCTTCTTCCCCTGCATCCTTAGGAATTCTTGTATCTTTGTCAGGTGATTTGAATTTTTCTTGAAGTATATTGATGGCTTGCATCAATATTGGCAAGTTGTTTGATATGTTCACCTGTGAAGTGTCAAATGTTGTGTCCTGTTCGTCGGTTGTATCCTTGGTAACAATTACATATTCATCTTTTTGAATTTCTTCTACTAGGTCATCGGTTATGTCAATGAATGTGTTATCCACAATGCTGTCCTTAGTGGTGTCCATCCATGTTTCATCTACAATGACCACATTCTTGTTGCCGGTTGTGTTTGTTTCTTCTTTATCTAACTCAACTGATGTGTCATCTTCTGCATCTTTGATTATTATTTGTTCTTGAGTTGCCTGATTATCATCTTGCTGTTGTTGTCCTTTTTCAGGGCTTGCTTCCTCAATATGTCTATTGAGTATTTTACCCCAAGTTTTGTGACTTTCTTTTTCAAGCTCTATAAGCCTCCCTTCAAGAAATTTGCAGGCTCTCAACTTGGGTGAGAAATCCTTTTTATGGTTCTCCATAATCTCATCAATTTCTTCCCTCTTGGATTCATGAGGCATAAGAGAAACAAGTACTCTTTCCCTTATCTCCTTCTCATTCTTTAATGCAAATTTCCATCTGGCATATAGTCTATCCATGAGTTCCTTCAGTACCATTTGACCTTCAAATTTGTAATGTCCCCACTTTAGCAGTTGACCAAGTGTGTGTGTGTTAGCCTATTTCTACATGGTACCAAGGGATAACAAAGGGTTTAAAGGGATCCTAGAGTGTTTTGGCCTAGTCATTTCCAGTTTGGGCCAAAACGGAGTTGATTTACTTAGTTTTAGGCATACTTACTATTTTTAGTAAGTCAACAAGACACAACGGAGGCCAATTTTGGTGATTGGATGTGATACTCCTCGGCGAGAGCTTTCTGACGAGCTATTACTCATGCTATTCAGAGTCTATTTGCTAATATATTTTAATTCCTGAAGTTTTATTAAAGTAACATTTAATTTAATTATAAAATATTAAAGGGTTACTTTAATATTTATTAGTTGGGGATGGGTACCTAAGGGAGACATAAGTGAATATTTTAACATGCTTTATATTGCACATCTTTTATCCCACATTTCTCATGTGAGTTGAGTTGACCTTTGGAAAAAGAATAAAAGGGAGCGTTTGTGACTTCATTCAACATGTTGAATATGAGAAGAAATTGATGTGTGAGTTGCAGATCCGTTCTTGGCATTAGAGGATGTCTATCCTCTCTTGTGACATTCTAGACGTCATTCCCTGGGGGTTTGGCCTTTGGAATCCATTGTTATCAGCTTCATTAATAGGAAGATTGGGCGTGTTTCTAGCTACAGGCAGATTTGATGTTTTTCTCATATCTTCTCCATTACTCATCCGATGCTTATGCCACTTTGAGGGAATGATTTTATGAAGGTATTAGACTATTTGAAAGACAAAGTACTATAGCATCACTGTTCACGCAGGTACTGTTCACGCGGAACTATTTATGTAGTTACTATTCACGTAACACTATTCACGTGGTTACTATTCATGTAGTACTATTCACTTCACTGTAGCAGCAAGTTGGAAAGCATGTGTTGGAGCATTATGCCAATAATATTGGAGCCATTAGTGAGTTCATAATTTTCCATGTATTTGATTTAATTAAATTTTGAAAATAACATCTTATCAGCAGCAGTTCAATGTCCAGTTTGCATATTATTTTAGTTCTTTCTTGTTATGTTGTATGATTTCAATTCCATGCAAAAACTCAAACAAACAAACAAATGCTTTATTTCTGGAGTTATAAGGGGTAAAATATTAAACGGAGAAATAAGGAGTTGGATGCAAACTGTTTGACATAATTCCTATTAGTAGCTGCTTTAGTTTTTGGGCGTTCTAGGGTGCCCATTACAGTGGTATCAGAGCGGTTTCCTGCCATCCTGTTGGGGTGGAAATCATTGAGCTCACACATTTGATTTGAGTGACTGATACTCTTGTAGTTGTCCTAGTTATGGAAATATCTAGGAGAGTAACTAAATAGAGAAATCAGTGGAACAACTTAATGAATAATTTGGAGAAGATTAAACAGAATTAAAAAAGGATAGATGAATTGCTTTCACACTCGGCAACCATAGACAAAGTAGCACAGTATATGACTTCCTTTTTAAAAGGGTCTACCTTACAAAGTGGAAAGAAAGAGAACCATGAGATCTCTACTGGTGAGACATCTAGAAATCTTTACAATGAATTTTCAGCAGCTAGTGACCAACATGGAGCTAATCCCATGGAGATTTAAAATCAGATTTACATTAGGGAAGATGTCGGGCACAAGAAACTTCATGATGAATTCCAGATTGAGGAGAATGTTGGTACTTTCAACACTCCAGAAGTTGTTATTAGTCATGATAACAATTCTGATTTTTATGATAGTAGTCCTTTGTTTGAGCCTATTTATGGCGTTGATGACAGAGCAAGTGCAAAAGATGTTGTTGGTGCCATATTTATTTTTTACTTGCATGATGAGAGTGTTAATTTTGCGGATTGCATGGAAAATGTGAGTTCTAGTAATTCTGATTTCTATAGCAGTAGTGAGATGTGTTTGCATCAGCATGAGATAGCAGAGGGTTTATGGGTGGATGATGTTGGTACTCATGATTTGGGTACTACTGATGATATTTATGAGGATGACTCATGTTGCAGTAAGTCTCATTTGTCATATCAAACCTTACGAAATGATTCAGAGAATTCATTGGTTGGTGATAGGTCCCAGGATCATGACTTGCAGGGATTTGTAGTTACATGGGGAGTGGGCATGTGTGACGAGATTGATATAGCAGCAGTTTCCAATTTATCAGATGAGTCACTTGTTGAGGTGCCTAGTAGCAGTGCCTCAATTGTTGATGTGTGTGTTGATGATAACACACATGATGATTTGGATCATGAGGTGAGCATTGTGGATACAACTTCCTATCACGGTGTAGATTGTGGGTCAGAGAGCTTACATGGAGGTCAGAGTATTCAGAGACATCATGTGACCGTGCAGTTGAAGGTGAGTGATAGTTAGATTGCTACAACCTTAGAGCATTATGATGTTGCCCATCAGATGTTAGCTGTATTTGGTTGGGGTGCTCCTATGTCAGATGAGCATAGTGATAGTGGTCTTTCCTGATAGAAATCCATTCATTACGAGAGGCTATCAGAATAATGAAACATAAATACTTGCAGTTATTAGCTGACAGAGACTACCTTCTTGAGTGGGGTTGCACTTGTTATGATGCACTAAAGGGGAAGAAAGAGGAGGTTGATGAGCTCACTCTTGAGCTTGAGGCAGCTATAAAGGTATGGGAGAGCACCAAGTTGGCTCTTTAGGAGTCACAATCACGGTTGGATGAGGTTACCGTGGAGTTGAGATGAGTGCAATCTTCACTAGCTACAAATTCAGTTAAGTTTTCTACAGTGGTTGTTGGTGATGAGTTGACACCCATGGGTTGTAGTGAGGATGTGGCTACATACCTCACATATTTAGGTGTTGTGGACACAGTTGGGATGAGTACCTTGGTAGAGAGTTGTCGAGAGCCTTTGGTTGTGTCAAGTTCTCCAGTAGTCAACACATTGATAGATGATGCAGGGTAGGTTATTGAGAGTTCTTATGATGTAGAGGTGGATTCCTCAGTGAGTTGTGTGACTATTCATGACACTACTCCATCTTCCTCATGAGATATATGCAGAGTATCATCTAGTTGGGAGATTGAATCTCATGTTCAGTTGTTTCCTTCCTCTGGAAACAATCCTTTTATTTCATCCCATGCAGTTGATTCTGTTCGACAGATTGTTGAGCCACAGAGATGGAGGGATCAGTTGAGGGTTTCTAGAGAGAAGGCTGATTCATCCTTATCTCATTTTGACTGCAAACATAAGTATGTTGAGTACCTTCTTTGGAGAGCAAGGTTTGAGGAGAGACAGTATGGGGTCGAGGTTGGTACTCATATTCACGATTTGAAGTTCATCTAGAGTGCTTTGGAGGCATTTAAATTAGAATACCTTCACTTGTTTCATGATCAAGAGTATGCTATTGTGTATGCAGAGAGATATGGTAGGGCATCTACCCAAGTAGCAATTCAAAGCCAGAGTTTGGATCCATCTTCTGATTCTAGAGTTGTCAGTGATGAGCCTTTGACAGAGATTGGAGCCTTTTACCATAACTATATAGTGAGGAGTGCTCATCATTTTTCCTTTAATCCATAGGTAGAGGACTTGATTATGCATTGATGTGGATTGGCTCTGGAATCATACCATCCTTTATGGGATGGGTATATGCCAGCTTTAGTTGATGGAGTTAGTAGCTGCAAGTTGCTGAGAGACTACTTGTAGAGTCAGTACATCCATGACAGTTTAGCAGAGGATGGATATCGTGGTTGTGATACAGAAACCCTTGGTAGTTATTATCTTTGTAGTACAGTTGAATTTCATACCCATGGGGAACTAGTAGAGTATCGAGGGAGATTCGGTGTAGCAGGTGATTCCGAACATCCTTACTTCCTTACAGTGGATCAATGTGTGTTTCACTTATACTGGGATCTAGGTGGTGGCAGGGTTAGTACTGCAAGTTGGATGGGTCCCATAGGTTTGCTTCACCACTTCTAGTATGATGAAGTTGGGATCAGTGTTGAGCTGTAGAAGTTTGGGAGTATTCTTCTTGGCAGACTTCTATTTTGGATTTGGGATCTAGGTATATTTGGTTGGAGTGTGTTGTTGGATCCTACGTGTGCATCAAGAATTTAGTCTGGGTTCACTGGAGAGTATTGCAGTGTGTACATGGTACCTGAAAGTTGGAAAAGTGTGAGATCTCTTTCAAAAATTATTTCTATGGACTTCATCACTGGTTTACCACAAGTGCAGGGAAGAGATTGCATTTATGTGGTGGTAAATAGATTGGCAAAGTTTGCTCACTTCTTTGCTATTCCTTTTACTTATACAACAGCTCAAGTGGCAGATTTGTTCTTCAGAGAGGTTTTTAGGTTGCATGGGCTACCGAGATTTGTTGTTTGTGATAGGGATACTAAGTTCATGAGTGCCTTTTGGTAGGAGTTGTTCAGGTTGTGCGATACAAATCTTACACCTAGTACGAGCTACCATCCTCAAATAGATGGGCAGATAGAGATAGTAAATAAATGGGTGGAAGGTTATTTGCGGAACTATGTGACTGCGTAGTAGAGAGCTTGGGTTAAGGGGTTACACATGGGGGAGTATTGTTACAATACCACATATCACATGACCATCAGGATGACTCCATTTCTGGCATTGTATGGGTATGAAGCACCAAGCTTCATGGATTTGGTTTTGGGGGACAACAGAGTGCCCAAAGCCAAAGACCTATTGCAGGATAGTCAGGATATTCTGAGAGCACTCAAGGAGAATATACAATAGGCTCAAAATCAACAAAAGTTGTATGCTAACCAGCATAGGATAGAGTGGAGTTTTGAGGTTGAGGATATGGTGTATTTGAGGCTACATCCATATAGGTAGTCATCGCTCAAGAGGAACAGAGTAGAGAAGCTGAAGCCTAGATTTTATGGTCTCTACAGGGTGATTCAGAGAGTGGGAAAAGTCACCTATGAGCTTGAGCTTCTAGAGGGTAGTCGGGTACATAATGTATTTCATGTGTCTAAGCTTAAGAAAGCCATTGGTCAGAGTGTAGTGCCTTCTATAGATTTACCCCCTTTGGATGAGGAGGGGAAGCTCGTGTTAGTATCTGAGGCTATTCTGGACACTAGAGAGAGGAAACTCAGAAACAAGATAGTGAAGAAGTATTTGGTCAGATGGAGAGACCTTCCGGAAGAGGATGCTACATGGGAGAGTGAGTAGGTTATTCAATAGGCTAGACTGAGATTGCTTGAGGACGAGCAATTTCAAGGGGGGCGGACTGTAATGTCCCCACTTTAGCAGTTGACCAAGTGTGTGTGCGTTAGCCTATTTCTACATGGTCCCGAGGGCTGACAAAGGGTTTAAAGGGATCCTATAGTGTTTTGGCCTAGTCATTTCCATTTTGGGCCAAAACGGATTTGATTTACTCAGTTTCAGGCATACTTACTATTTTTAGTAAGTCAACAGGACACAACAGAGGCCAGTTTTGGTGATTGGATATGATAATCCTCGGTGAGAGATTTCCGATGAGCTACTACTCACGCTATTTGGAGTCTGTTTGCTAATATATTTTAATGCCTAAAGTGTTATTAAACTAACATTTAATTTAATTATAAAATATTAAAGTGCTACTTTAATATTTAGTAATTGGGGATGGGTACCTAAGGGAGACATAAGTGAATATTTTAACATGCTTTATATTGCACATATTTTATCCCACATTGCTCATGTGAGTTGAGTCAACCTTTGGAAAAAGAATAAAAGGGAGCGTTTGTGGCTTCATTCAACATGTTGAATATGAGAAGAAATTGATGTGTGAGTTACAGATCCGTTCTTGGCATTAGAGGATGTCTATCCTCTCTTGTGACATTCTAGACATCATTCCCTGGGGGTTTGGCCTTTGGAATCCATTGTTATCAGCTTCATTAACAGGCAGATTAGGCGTGTTTCTAGCTACAGGCAGATTTGATGTTTTGCTCATATCTTCTCCATTACTCATCCGATGCTTATGCCACTTTGAGGGAATGATTTTATGAAGGTATTGGATTGTTTGAAAGACAAAGTACTATAGTAGCACTGTTCACATGACACTATTCATGTAGTTACTATTCATGCGACACTATTCATGTGGTTACTATTCATGTAGTACTATTCACTTCACTGTAGCAGCAAGTTGGAAAGCATGTGCTAGAGAATTATGCCAATAATATTGGAGCCATTAGTGAGTTCATAATCTGCCATGTATTTGATTTAATTAAATTTTGAAAATAACATCTTATCAGCAACAGTTCAATGTCCAATTTGCATATTATTATAGTTCTTTCTTGTTATGTTGTATGATTTCAATTCCATGCAAAAACTCAAACAAACAAACAAATGCTTTATTTTTGGAGTTATAAGGGGTAAAATATTAAACGGAGAAATAAGGAGTTGGATGCAAACTGTTTGACATAATTCCTATTAGCAGCTGGTTTAGTTTTTGGGCATTCTAGGGTGCCCATTACAAAATTGTAGTGGTATGTACTTGAATTTGTACATCTTTGCAATGATGGCATCTTCAACTTTGTTTTGATCTTCTGGATCCATTTTTAGCCATCTTCTAATCTTAGAATCTGTAATAGATCCTAAATTTGCAATAGATTTGCATTCCTCATCAATGCTTTCTAGAGCCTTACTCTTTTCTGCTTGTACACCTTCATCATTTTCAATGTCCTCAATATCTTCTTTGGTTCTTATGAACTTCCTTCTCTTTGTTGGCCCTCTTTTCTATGTAGCCAATTTCCTCTTGTAGGTTCTGACTTGTCCTTTCTTCAAGGGTGAAGGACTTGAGTCCTTAGATGTTTGGCTTCTTGTCCTAGAAGCAGCTGTGGTTCTTGGCTTCTTTGCTAGTGTTGGAAATGGAGTATCGGACTCTATAGAGTTAGAGTCACTTACATGCTCAGCCTCACCGATGGGTGACTTTCCTTCAGTTTCTTCCTTTTTTTCAATTTCCTCCTCAGTAATCGATAATCTTTTCTTTAGATTCTTAACCATTCTATCGTTCTTCCTATCAATTTTCTTTACAAGCAATCCGATTTTGATTCTTTCTTTTGCCTCTTCATAAGTTCCAAACTTTGGCTGTTTCTTGTCTAATGGTTCATTTATCAATGCATCAATTGCATTGGATGCTTGATCAATATTGACCTCATATTCCAAAGGTTGTAACCATGATGTCCTTGGTAAAATAGGTTTGATGTATGTGTGGTTGGTGTCAACCATAAAACATATATCATCCTTGAATTTCTTAATAAGTTGTTTAGGGATCCTAACCCTTTTCTGCATTTGGTTCTTGAATCCTATAAAGTACTCATCCATGACTATTTCAAAGTTGTCTCCCAGTGATGTTATATATTCACTGATCTGCATGGTGACCGGTTTTGTGGTATCCCATTTTACATCTCTTACTGATGGAAATCAGTCTTGGAAGTAAAATAAAATGCACATGATAAGTGATCCAAACTTACATGTATTTGTCTTAGAATTTCTTATTGTCCTCAAGTTTTCTTCTAGCTGGTTAAGTAGAAGTTCTGAAAGATCCTGCTGAGTACCTTTCTTTACAATCTTACATGCAGTATCTACTGCTCTAGATGCTATGTTATTCATCCTTCTTTCTTGGAATAGTTTGTAACATAGAACACATGCTCTAAGTTTAAGTTCATCATCAGTTATAGTGGATACCTTCAATCCTCTACCATCACATTTTTCTCTTCTGTTCTTCTCAATCTCAGCCTTGGGTGGGTGTTTTAAAGACTTTAAATTGTCAGTTATAGGGTAACCGGTGATTGCATGGATAACATCTCATGTTTTCATTTTAGGCTCATCCAACCATAGCTTGTGATTGTGCATTTGGCTCAGTACTAACCGAATCCACTCAATTTTTAATACCTTCGGGAACAATAGGGCATTAGTGAGCCCTTTCACCTGTATGTATTTGTGTTCATCTTCTATGGATCCATCTTCATTACATAGCTTCTTATAATCTTGTTCCACCTCTAAATCACCAATTTCTACAATCTTGCAGTGGATGTATGCTAGCATGTCTTCTACAAGAAAAACCCTAGCTAGTATTTGCGAGAATGCTCCTACATTGTCAGGTTGTGATGCAACCTCAAGGAAAATATTGTAGTGAGGTTCCTCACAGGTAGAGTTCTTAATAAGTTTAACCTTATCCTCCTTGATGTTCTTCATTTTGGTGGTTCTTGAGGTTGTGGCCATTGTTTCAGAGAATATAGGGCTTTCTGAAAAATTTGTAAAATAGAGTTCTTGATTATTGTAGGAACTTACTGTTTACACCTGTAGTGATCACTGATATGTTGGAGTGCTCTTGGTCAATTTGAAGTCACTCTGTGATGTTGTTGTTGTTTGCACAAATTTCACTCTCGTTGCTATGCTCTGGTCATGGTGAACAATGAAACCCTTTTGTTTCCCTTTTATAGACATTTGCTTTAAAAGGGAGTCATTAATTCTCAACCACTCCTTAATGTGTGAAGACGGAGTCATCGGTTTGAACATTAACTTCTCTCTTTGGTGACAATGCAATGTTTTGGGGCGTTCCTCTAACCTCATGCTTTTTACCAACAGTTTTTGGTGTTTTGCAAACATAACTCATTCAATTTTCTTAATTACCGACGAGTCTCAGTTTACAATAGAACCTTTGCTTTTACATGTTAACCAATAATTCTTGGTAGTGTAGGCATTTTTAGCTTTGAGCGTATAACGATGGATTTTGGTATGTATTGCCTGATAGAATAGTTATCATAGATTTTAACAAGTAATATCATGATGCATCTTTACTTATGCTAATTTTTCATTTCATCAACATATTATGGAACTAATGTAACATAATGCTTAGTGAAATGTAGTTCCATACTTACTTGTTCTTCTTAGGTGGGGGTGGTGATGTCACCAGATCCATAGGATGGGGTGTTACCATTTGCATTGCTCAGTCTAGCTTCATCATTGTTTGAATCTTTTCTCCACATTTTGTCTCTCATTATCTGGATGTCTTCAATGGTGTTTCCATTGGGATATATGCTGGTCTCTGTCATTCGGTCTCTGTAGTCTTTCTTGAGATGACCGACTTTATGAAAGTGTTAGCATGTCATTCTGGGGTTAGTCCAGCCTCTAGACTTTCTTGTCCACTGTCTCATACAGTTTCCAGTAATGTGACCAAACCATCCACATGCTGTACAATTTGTCCATGTGTTGTACTCCCATACATACTGGTTACTGACTCTTTTTTGGTTGATAGGGAGTTTCTTGACCTTTAGGCTTCCATGCTTGCTTTTTCTTTTTCCAGCATTCAAGAGTTGTGTGCCCATTCATTTTGCAAGTAGGACAGTATTTATCCATGCAGGTTTTCTTCTTTTGTTGTTTCATCTCAGACTTACATTCATAAGCTTTATGTCCTTTCTTGTTACATTTAAAAAAAAATCCTATGAATGAAGATGTGGATTTAGGAATAAATTTCATTTTGCCTCTGCATACATTTGATGTGTGGCCTTGCTTTCCACAGTGATTGCATGTCAGCTTTCTTGGTCGTGAATTTGCATAGACATTCTTTGGATCAACTTGATTGGGTGATTCTCCATTCTTGGTAAAGCCTAGACTGGTGTTGTTGTTGATTTTTCATTGTCCATCAAGAAAATCATCCATTCTTTTATTAATCTCTTCAACTTTTTTGATAATTTCATTATGCTGCTGCTGAATTCTGAGTTCTTGTTTCAGCTTTTTATTTTCTTCTCTTAGCTCACCGATCATTTCTATTCTTTCAATGAGTTCAATACTCATTCTATTTTCCTCTTGAATCATAAGAATAATATAATTTTTAATCTCATGGTGATGCTCTGTAAGTCTTTGTATTTTAGATTCTTTCTCTTGTAGCTTTTCAGTAATCTTCAGTCTATCATCAATAGCTAGTGTTCTTTCTTTCTCAACTTGTCTAGCACTGTTCATGACATCAATCATTCTTACCATATGTGTCTCTTGATCAATTTGTAGAGATTTCACTTGTCTATCCATATATTGATTGATTTCATTTAGGCTTGTGATACTTTCTTCTGACGTGTTTGATGCTTTGCTTGTATTTGATCTTGAAGACTCAAAGAAATCTGGTATCTCTTCCTCATGGTAATCTATTTCATTACAACGAGATGCCATAATATTTCTTTCATCTAACGACTGTGATAGCTAAATGTGGGCCTCTGATTTATCCATACACTTCAACATAGTCATTATTCTTCAGCTGCATACAGGAATGAATATCGATTCATTCAACCTGCATGTCTGGAAGAGTCAACCTGTTGCCTTCTAGAAGGCAGGAGTATGAGCTTGCTCTCAGGTCATTGCAAGCTCAGTGACTACACCGAAGACCTAAACGAAGGATTTAATCTATATGCTGAAAGTAAACTATTGATTAATCTAA
>MU223657.1:2779174-2801582 GCA_018584345.1 Thuja plicata
TACTATAGCCATATTTGATTTAATTGGTTTGAATTGATTTAAATTGTATGGCTATAATAGTTAATATAAATCAGTGATAAAAATCACCTAGGATATTAAATTGATTTGAAGAATAAATTATGCCAAAGTAACATTGTCTTGACATAACAGGGGGTATGATCACACCTAGGGCAAACAGGGTCTATAGTTAGAATAGACCAAATTCAGGTGGTTATAGTTAAAGGTTACAAAACACACGGTTAAGTGCGACCTTGTTAGAGGATTTTTATACATAGGTTGTCACTTAGTATTTGGCATCTATGCTACCATCCTTGAATCAGTCTCTAGATTGTCAATAGGCTTTATGCTAATCTTACTACCATCCTTGAATCAGCCTCCTTAGACTGTCAATAGGCTTTAGGTAAGACCGATGCTACTATCATGAGTCAACCTTCTGGTAATCTGTTAGGATATACCTCAATTAAAAAAGACTGTTAAGTCCTGCTCTGTTAAGAAACTTAATGCTCCAATTGTTAAACTGAAACACAATGACCTGTTTCTAATGCAACTTTGAATTGTAGATATTTAGATCTATTTATGTACAATACCTTTCTGATCAATGTATCAATTCCATTCCTTTATTTTTCATTATTTCTGCTCTGTGATACTGTGCTTCACCGTGTGTCGGTGTCTGCAAAATTCTTTAGCTCTCCCTTAGCTTGATTGATCAGGACTGCATGAAGTTTAACCTTCATCAGTTTCTCTTCAACATCTTCTATCAATTCACTCCCCCGTGTATTTGATTGCTTTCAAAAATGAATTATGCTTGTCTCTTACATAGGCATGATATCCCTTACTTCTAGGTTCTTGATTCTTGAATCTTGGCGTGAAAAACAATCCAGCCAAATTGATTTATGGCTTTAACTCCCATTTATCTCGTAGTTATCTTCTTACCAACTGTATAAAGCATCTTTAAATCAATTGCTTAATGGTGGTTGAATAAAACAAATAAAACAACCAGTTAAGTCTATCCTTAAGCTTTGCTAGCTAGAGATTTTGTCATTTTATGATCTCTCTGTTCTGTCAGTCAATTCTGCAGTTCGTCACCGGTGACAACTGCTAGTTCCATCGGTGCAACTTCAGTTAGCTTCAGGATCTCCGTCTGTCGGGCATCATTGGATCTTTCTTGTCAAAAAACACTATTTTTAGCTCGTCGGGCATCTTGTGATTCTGCTTCGTCGGGCAACATTGTCTTCTGCTCGTCGGGTATCACTGCGACTTTATCTCTGTCTTTACCGATAGTGTGCACTCCGCTGGTGTGGTCTGTCATTTAGTGAGTACTTGACTTTTATGCATTGCTGAAGGCATGACCTCTATTCTATTGATTCTCTGAAGTCTTTGGAATTATGTATATGACTATACAGATCATATCAAGTTGACATCAATGAAAATACAAACTATTAACTGATTTAATGTCTTGCATCATCTTCAACTTAACATTATCAAACATTCAATCAGTTACATGTCATCAATCTCTCCCTTTGGAATCGATGGAAACATTCTATATTATCATACTATACTATTTCTAATATAATTGTTGAGATTCATCATATTGCCAAACAGTTTGTTTTGATAACCAAAAAAATGTTTGACCGCCGGTAAGCTCTGTGTAAGCTTAGATTTGATTCTTGCAAATTTTCTTTTTCTTCTTCTGATGTGTTGTATCCTTTGTCTATGTCAATTTCTCTCTTGACTATTCTTCTTCTTTGATGTCTCTATCTTTTGTTTGCAACATTGATACAAATTCTCCCCCTATGGATATGAGCTCTCCCTGTTTGGAGTAATCTAATAATGAATATTTTCTGATGATAATATGGATACATTCTGTCCCTTTGACAACAATGCCAAACAAGTCTGTCAAATAATGACAATGAAAAATCTGACATTCTATCAAACAATTTCTTCTATCCATAATATATTCCTTGAATTTCTCTTATCCATCATCAATATAACAATATGCTCTGATGCTTGGTTCTGATATATACCCTTCTGTATATAGATGTAGCTTTGAAGTTCATCCTCTACTTGCATCAATCATGAACGATATTCTGTTAATATATGGCGGATGTAGCTTTCAGTCCTTTTATTGACTGTTAGACATGGGTTTGACCCCTAGTCTTTTTCTTAGGTACTCAAATGTATCCTTGGGCAGTGGCTTGGTGAATATATCAGCCAATTGTTCTTTTGATTGCACATATTCAAGTATCACCTCTTTTTCTTGAACTTGTTCTCTTAAGTAATGATACTTGATGGCAATGTGTTTAGTCTTTGCATGCATGACTGGATTCTAGGAAATATTTATTGCACTGGTGTTATCACAATAGATAACTACTGGTTCTATGATCTTCCTATGCATACCTTCTAGCAACTGTTTGATCCATGCAATATTTGAGCAGTTTGCAGCAGCAGCAAAATATTCTGCTTTTGTAGTAGACTGAGAGATGCATCCTTGCTTCTTGTGAATCCATGTGACAAGTCTATCACCCATGAAAAATGCTCCTCTAGTTGTGCTCCTCCGGCCATCAAGATTTCCAGCCTAATCAGCATCGGTAAACACCTTTAGTTTTAAATTTGCCTTCTCTTTTATACCATAAGCCAAATTCCTCAGTATTCTTCAGATATCTTAGTATTCTTTTCATGAGAGTTATATGTGATTCTCTGTGGTTAGCAGAAAATCTAGCAACAATTCCTACTGCATGTGCAATATCTTGTCTAGTGTGTACAACATACATGAGTTTTTCCTATCATTGATCTGTATAGAGTCTGATTTACCTCTGTTGTCTTGTCTTCTTTTGTCAATTTCCATCTAGTAGCACATATTCTTCATTCATCCTCTCATCCATTCTCACATCACTTAATGATGAATTATTTCAACATCTTTTTATAAGATAGATTGACCTAATCAAGTTTCACGTAAAACAATATTAACTCTAAGATCACAGGTTTACAACTTTACCTTGATCTCCTAGTCTATGTGTTTTAAATCAGTTAAACTAATTAAGGCACTTACATTCATGTTTCTTGTCCATGAAGAAATGGTTTAAAAAAGAAATCAAGACTCTATAAATAGAACATTACTATTTTATCTAACGTAGAAGTTAGGTCCACTTTTTGTGGGCTGCAACTGACTTTTGGTTTCTATCGGTCGGTTATGCTCTGAAGTCAGTTAGACTGTTTCTCAAATTTTCTGCTTGAACTATCTCTCGGGTTCCTCTTTGACTTTTTTCTCGATTTGCACTATGACCTGCTTATTGGGTTCCACTTTCGGGTTCCTCTTTATCCTTTCTACTTCGCATTTTTGGTTTACACACAAAATTGTGTCATCAATTTTCTTTGTACTTAGCCATTTTCGGTGATCTTTGATATCTGCCTTTTCAGTTTTCTCTTTGTCTTGTCTTTCGGTGTATGCTTACCGAAAGTGTTCTTTGCATACTAATGAAAAAATAATGTCATCAGAAACTATAAATAATATACTATTGCAAATTGTACCTGATACCGACATTGATCAAAATGCTCCTATACTTGATCAATTAGCAGTTCTTACCGAAGCCATTACATCACAGAATGTAGATGCAGAGAAGGCAATAGAAGAACGTGCAGAGAAGAAGTTCCAATACAAGGTAGCAGATAAAATCAGCCAAGAAGTGGTAGAGAACAAGGTAAATCTATTTTAACTGGTGAATACATTGGAACCAATTATTTCAGAAGTTATAACCTTAGTTCAAAAGTTATGCACAATAGAGCAATTCACTAAGGAGAATAGTGAAAAGATTGCAAAGAAAGATGTAGATCTTAATGCTAGTGCACAAGGTCTTACAACCAATGATAATGCATTCAAGTTTCACTATGACAGATTATGGAAGAAAAAAGGTTGAGACTTGAGATTCTAGAGGCAAACTCCAAATTTAGAGATGAGGTAACCGAGCTCGAGGCTCTACTACTACCAAATCTAACATTACTACAACAACATATGACTTCGGCAGGACAATTGATTGCCACCCTAGAAATTTCTGTAACAGAAAGCATATATGATATGCATGCAAGAATCACCTTGGAGATCATGACCTTTGAGCACCTCAAAGAAAAATTGGAAAAGAAAATAGAGGACATTCAAAAATCTCATTCCCACATTTTCGACAAATTGTAAGTATGACACCTTTTTCATTATTATAAAAAAGGGGGAATTGATATGATACAATGAGAAATGATTTGGTGTGATAAGGTGAAGGGGGAAATATATGTATAAAGGCAAGTGTATATACATGTACATATACTATACCAAGGCATGCACATAGGGGGAGTCATATTGATAAGGTAGACACAAGGTGTATATACTAAACATTTTAGTTTTCCACATATTAGTTTTTGATACTAATGTCAAAGGGGGAGATTGATGATCATATTTTTCCATTAGTATCCAAAGGAAATAGTTTTTGAACCATCGGTAACATGATCACCCAAAGACAGGATCATAGTGCAACCTGACACAACAGTTTACAGAGGTCACCGAAACTAGTTTTCACCGACAGAATATGTTACAATGTAAACCAACAACACAACCTACAAAGTAACCCATTAGAGCAGTCAACAATGTAAAAGTAAAAACAAGTTCATAGAGGAACCCGACAGACAATTTTATAGTGAACACCGACAGTCAATCTACAGAGAAAACTGAGAAGCATAATGTCTACAAAGACATCACCGAGGAAAGACTACAGAGAAACCCGAGCACCATTCTACTGAGAGACAAATTTATTCTGAGAAATGTGGATCTGAGTTACACGTCAGATACAACACTTAAGTTTTATATTTAGCTTTAAATCTTATCTTTAAAACCATTTCTTGAGGGACAAGTAAATCAAATGTAATTGTTTTAATCAATCTAATTGATTGAAAACATGCAAACTAGGAGATCAAGGTCAAGTTGTAAACCTTTGATCCTAGAGTTTTCATAGTTAAGCATGAAACCTATTTAGGTCAATTCAATGTATAAATAGATGTGTAATCAATCAGAACAAGATAATGTGATGATGATTACATAGCCATAGTAGACATCTATGGATCATATACAGAGGTTCATGCAGAAGGACAACAAAAGATGAAATCAGTTACAAAGTACAAGATTCAAGGCTACCGAGCAGAACAAAGGTAGCCTTGAATCTTGTTCTTTGTAACTGATTTCACATGTCTAGCCAGATGTTGATTGATTTCATTTAGGCTTGTGATGCTTTCTTCTGACGTGTTTGATGCTTTGCTTGTATTTGATCTTGAAGACTCAAAGAAATCTAGTATCTCTTCCTCATGGTAATTTGTTTCATTACAGCGAGATGCCATAATCTTTCTTTCATCTAACGGCTGTCTCATTTTGATTATATCTTATTTATATTGCTCATAGAAGATCTAAATTTGTAGCTTCTAATTCTTTATACTCTTGTCAAGTTTGTACTTCTCCATTGTATGATCTTTTCTCTTAAGCCTTTAAGCTTTTCCAGATAAGAGACTTAGCTTTGATACCAATTGTTGGAATTAATGGGAAGTGTGTACTGAGAGGGGAGGGGTGAATCAGTACCTTTAAAACTTTTGAATCTTTTAACCTTAATCCTTTAGGTAATCAATTGTTTATCCACCCATCTGTTCTATTCTATCTTGATGTAAGATTTATCAATTTATAAACTTAATCAAACATGTGAACATTCATAGAAACATTCATGAAAGTAATTGACACATAACACAAGATATGATATCATAGAAAATTCTTGTTAGGAAGTAAAAACTACGGTGGGGATGGCACCCACAAATTCTTCACTATCTGCAAATTGTAAGGGGGCGGTTAAGGCTTACAATTTGATCACTTCTAATGATCTACCCTATTAAGAGTATCCATGGAGACCTATTAAAGTCTACTCAGTTAAGAGATTTAGCAACACTGTTGAGTGTGCACTCGGTTAAGAGATTTATAGTTGGACTGTTAAATCCACCTTCCTTGAAAGCATTTTTACACTTTGATTCACTTGTTAAAATGTAAGAAAATTACAATTTGACCTGGTGTATGTAATCTCCTATTGCTGATTATAGATCCATTTAATATTACATGAATAAGTATATCACCTAATGTGATTGAATAATACCTTTGATGCTCGATAGCCTCTATTCTTGGTTCTTGATAACCAAATTTACGTTTTGTTGTTTTGGTTCTTGAAACTTTCAATTTGATCCATAGATGTACTTGTATGCTTCATTCATCCTCTCATCCATTCTCACATCACTTAATGATGAATGATTTCAACATCTTTTTATAAGATAGATTGACCTAATCAAGTTTCACATAAAACAATATTAACTCTAAGATCACAGGTTTACAACTTTACCTTGATCTCCTAGTCTATGTGTTTTAAATCAGTTAGACTGATTAAAGCACTTACATTCATGTTTCTTGTCCCTAAAGAAATGGTTTTAAAAAAAAATCAAGACTCTATAAATAGAACATGACTATTTTATCTAGCCTGGAATTCAGATCCACTTTGTGTGGGCTGCAACTGACTTTCAGTTTCTGTTGGTCGGTTATGCTCTGAATTTAGTTAGACTGTTTATCGATGTTCTTGCTTGAACTATCTCTCGGGTTCCTCTTTGACTGTTCTCTTGGTTTGCACTATGACCTACTTGTCAGGTTCCACTTTTAGGTTCCTCTTTATCCTTTCTACTTTGCATTTTTGGTTTACACACAAAATTGTGTCATTGGTTTTCTTTGTACTTAGCCATTTTTGGTGATCTTTGATATCTACCTTTTCGGTTTGCTCTTTGTCTTGTCTTTCGGTGTATGCTTACCGAAAGTGTTCTTGGCATACTAATGGAAAAATAATGTCATCAGAAACTACAAATAATATACTATTTTAGATTGTACCTGATACCGACATTGATCAAAATGCTCCTATACTTGATTAATTAGCAGTTCTTACTAAAGCCATTACATCATAGAATGTAGATGCAAAGAAGGCAATAGAAGAACGTGCAGAGAAGAAGTTCCAATACAAGATAGCAGAGAAAATCAACCAAGAAGTGGTAGAGAACAAGGTAAATCTATTTGAACTAGTGAATACATTGGAACCAATTATTTCAGAAGTTATAACCTTAGTTCAAAAGTTATGCACAATAGAGCAATTCACTAAGGAGAATAGTGAAATTATTGCAAAGAAAGATGTAGATCTTAATGCTAGTGCACAAGGTCTTACAACCAATGATAATGCATTCAAGTTTCACTATGATAGATTACGGAAGAAAAAAAGTTGAGACTTGAGATTCTAGAGGCAGACTCCAAATTCAGAGATGAGGTAACTGAGCTCGAGGCTCTACTACTACCAAATCTAACATTACTACAACAACATATGACTTTGGTAAGATAATTGATTGCCACCCCGGAAATGTCTGTAACATAAAGCATATATGATATGCATGCAAGAATCACCTTGGAGATCATGACCTTTGAGCACGTCAAAGAACAATTGGAAAAGAAAATAGAGGACATTCAAAAATCTCATTCCCATATTTTTGACAAATTGTAAGTATGACACCTTTGTCATTATTATAATAAAGGGAGAATTGATATGATACAAGGGGAAATGATTTGGTGTGATAAGGTGAAGGGGGAAATATATGTATAAAGGCAAGTGTATATACATGTACATATACTATACCAAGGCATGCACATAGGGGGAGTCATATTGATAAGGTAAACACAAGGTGTATATACTAAACATTTTAGTTTTGCACATATCAGTTTTTGATACTAATGTCAAAGGGGGAGATTGATGATCATAGTTCTCCATTAGTATACAAAGGAAATAGTTTTTGAACCATTGGTAACATGATCACCAAAATACAAGATCATAGTGCAACCTGACACAACAGTTTACAGAGGTCACCGAAACTAGTTTTCACGGACATAATAGGTTCCAATGTAAACCGACAACACAACCTACAGAGTAACCCGACAGAGCAGTCAACAATGTAAAATAACAAACAAGTTCATAGATGAACCTGAAAGACAAGCTCATAGAGGAACCTGATAGACAAGTTTATAGTGAACACCGACAATCAATCTACAGAGAAAACTGAGAAGCAGAATGTCTACAAAGACATCACTGAGGAAAGACTACAGAGCAACCTGAGCACTAGTCTACCGAGAGAAAAATTTATTCTGAGAAATGTGGATCTGAGTTACAGGTCAGATAAAACACTTAAGTTTTATATTTAGCTTTAAATATTATCTTTAAAACCATTTCTTGAGGGACATTTAAAGAAAATGTAATTGTTTTAATCAATCTAATTGATTGAAAACATGCAAACTAGGAGATCAAGGTCAAGTTGTAAACCTTTGATCCTAGAGTTTTCATAGTTAAGCGTGAAGCCTATTTAGGTCAATTCAATGTCTAAATAGATGTGTAATCAATCAGAACAAGATAATGTGATGATGATTACATAGCTACAATAGAGATCTATGGATCAAATACAAAGGTTCATGCAGAAGGACAACAAAAGATGAAATCAGTTACAAAGAACAAGATTCAAGGCTACCGAGCAGAACAATTCATCAATTCATACAATGAATATCTAAGGCACATATCTAGCGGTTAATAAGAGATTTGTATTTACAAGAAGAACACAAAATACCAAGGTAAAAGTGATAGAGTCATCAAGTGAGAAAGAAGATCGAACAGTTCAGGATAATCGTTTGTCAACTAACTCACAAGATTAAGAGTTTAAAACTTAATATTTATTAAGGATGAATTCACAAGATGAAGTAGCTATTGATGTTGATGGATTTGATGTTAATTAAGGAGTTAATTTTGTAATTAAATTATTGAGGTGAACAACACAGAGAAGAGCGATACTAAGCAAATAGAGCTACATCAGAGCAGAACAATGAAGTGTTATAGAGATCAGAGTTAAGGTAACACATATCAGAGAACATAGAGTTTGAATTAACATTTATATTTGATAAAAAATATAAGAGACATTTCATAGTTTAAGTACTATTGTATTGTGAAGGTTAAATCCCAACACTGGGTAGATCCTAATAGATCTTGTTATTGTAAATCCTTGAACTGGGTACATATCTAAGTGTAGAGATTCTAAAATAATCTAATCGGGTAGACCTAATAAGTCTTGTATACTCTTAACTGATTAAGATATCATAAGTAGAAAAACTTTGTATCTCTAACCGAGCAACCTTTCATACTGCAGTTTTAGTGAAAGTTGTGGGTGTCATCCCCACCGCAATTTTGTCGTCTAACCAAGGATTTCTGCGTAACCAAATCAATGTGTTATGATTTTATTTATTATGGTTTTAATGTTTTGAATTACATACTTTACATTATTTTCATTTCAATGCAAAGGAGACAGTAAACAAAAAACAACTAGTTTATGGTTAATCAGTTAAGGTATTAAGTTAAAAGTTTTAGAAGTACTGATTCACCCCTCCCCTCCCAGTCCTTAGTTTCCATACATTATTCCAACAATTGGTATTAGAGAATTTACTCTTGAGTTATAGGGTTTGACCACTTGAGATTTAAAGATCCTATTCATGGAAAGTTATAGGCAATACAGAAGGCTTGATGGTCTTGAATCTGAATTGGAAGATGCAAGAGAGTTAATCATTGATTTAAAGAAGTAACTTGAAAGATCTCTAAGGACTAGACTGAGAATTTATGATGAACTAAAGTTTACAAAAGAACAAGTTGATACATGTGATAGAACATCTGAAGGTAGTGTTACTGATGAATCTAAAACAACTATAAAAGACTTACTGGAAAAGAATGAAACACTTACCGAGAAGTTGGACCTAATGAAGATAGATATTGAAACCAACATGATAAAGATGACCGAGATGATTGAAGGAAAAAAGAACGTTGAAGATGAAAATAAAATGATAGAAGATGATAAGAGACAAGTTGAGATGAAGCTACTGGAAAAAGATAATGAAAACATGAGAATGACACAAGTTCACTATGGCATGGCCGATCAAATTCTGAGTGCAAATCAAGATAACACCATAAAATAATTTGAGAATCAAGCTCTAAAATTTGAAATTAATATGAATGGAACAAAGACTGAAAGCTAAGAAAGATGCAAATGCAATACTAAAAGAAATGAAGAAGCACTCAACTCTCTGGATCAACAATTCAAGAATCAGAAACAAAGAAATGACAAAAAAAGAATTGGATACAAAGAGGATAGCACCACCAAAAAATGAGAATCATCAAAAGCACAAAGAGATGAAAGTACTGGATCCCCACCAAGATAAAAGAAGCAAAGTTGCAATTACTGTGGGAAGCCTGGACATACTGCTTATGTCTGCGGGAAAAGGAAAGGTAAATCACCAAGTATACCTAGGTTTGATGGTTATTATTTTAGATGCAATTGGTACGAACATCAGGTATTTGAATGCAGAACTAATTTGGTCAACAATACAAGGAAACCTAAGTTTGATGGTTACTGCAAGAATTGTAACAAGTTTAGACACAAAGCCGAAGAATGCAGAATAAAGAAAAGGAATGAAAAATGGAAGCCTAACCGAGAGAATGCTAAAACCAACCGAGCATATATTTCTATACCATGGGACTCTAATACAAGAAACTCATGTTTATCCTATGGAAGGTATGGAAACATTCCTGCAAACTGCATGTGGATGCATGGAAGGAACAACATAAGAGCATGGAGAAATCTTGGCATGACATGTTTTCACTGTCATAAGGTAGGACAATTTGTGAGGAATTGTAGAGACCGAGGTAATGCACCGACTGGAGATGAATATGAAGTAAAAGCTCCTACTACTATTGAGGAAATCTGAGAACAAATAAACAAGACATGGAGGAAAAAGACTCAGGATGAAGGGACATCATTTGGAAGCACAAACGTCACCATCTCTACCAAGTTGGTTGCACCAAGCTCCTCCTAATTGGTGAGAGGTATGTAGGGATTGAAAACGTATTGAAAATATTATTCCAATTATGAAGTATTAGATTTGAGATCCATATTACCATATTAATATGCATATGGATAAGTTGTGAATTTCAAGTATTGTGTGTAGCTATTTTTTTATTTGGTTAAGCAAAGTCACTATATAGTCAGTGAATAAAAAAAAATAGACTTGGCAAAGCATTTATTGCAAAACCTAATAACCATTGGAAACCCTAATCAAGGGAAATTATAAAATAGGGTAGTTTGTAGTTCATTTGAACTTACTTTTTATGAGAGTATTTGAGCACGTTGCAAGGCGATCATTTCTGACATCCACTGAACGATACATGAAGGTATTTCTGTATCATTTAAGATCATTTGAGAGCATTTTTGGATACTTTACATTACTGAGCTACATTTGTGAAGTAATATCTAGTCGAGCATGCCCTAGTTTGTATTTAACCTATCTTGAGAAGTTATGGCACCGAGAGTTCAGAGATGCACACTGGTTAAGGATACATAATTTGTTACTACTAAGCACAAGATGCCCCTAGCGATAGCATTAAAAAAATATATAATGGGAGGTTTTGCATTTCAAGAGTTTCTGACATGATAACATTTCTCTTTGAATTGTATATATCTTATGAGGGCGTGCAACTCAAATTTTAAGTGATTATCATCTCTTCGCAAGTGGTAAACTGCGCATCATCATCATAGAAATGAACAAGTATCTATGTATTGACAGAACACTTTATGCATGAGATGTTAGCAGTATACATGATCATATCATATAGATCCATAAATGCATTGCATATTCATTGCATCCATATTAGAACATTTCAAGAGAAACCAAACATGACATTTACATTTATATTTGCATAAGAATAATTATACTCATCCATAAGATCATCGATTTGCATACACAAAAATAAAGCATATCCATATTCATGATCATGAGCAATGCATACATTCATATGGGAAATAAAATTATATTTATCAACATAAGACATCATAGAATAAATAAAATCATGAACATCTGATATGATACTATCAACTATGTCAATGAACAAAGTAAAATGAGATCGAATCATGTGTCTCATATATATCATCAAGTTCAATATCAAATGGGGTACAATATATGGAGAAATAAAAAATGGCTTATCTAATCTATCTCCTAACTCTCTACCTCTCTCTCATTAGCTGTAGCTAGAGGTGTAGGAGGAGCTGGTATGTCATCCTACCTAGGCGACATGGCTCCCTTTGATCTAGCTGTATACTGAGAGAAGGGCACCACCTGTCAAGCCAAAAGTACCACCACAATGTATGCTACAACATAATAAGCCACTCTACTCGACTGATGTATAACCTCATGCTTTGTCATCAAAGTCTAAATCCTGCGGTCTCTCTCAACTATCCAAGACTGGGTGATCACTAGTTGTATCTGCAGTGATCTCACCCTTGATCTAGGTGAGAGGATCACATCCTGCCTTGTCTCCTCTCTTGAAACTTCCTCCTCACTCACACCAACCTTCTCATCTATCCTCTATCAAACCTGTGAGACTACATCATTAAAATGTGGGGCCTATGATGCCTCACCCATCTCTAAATCCCCTCTAAGCTTAGGAAAAACATCACCTCCAACTAACCCCAACATCCCTCCCTCACCATGCCTCCATTTTTTCCCCATCACTAGTTCCCTGATGGAACTAGCACCAAGGTCTCCTCCTCCTCCTCTCCTAGGAGTGGTATCTCGCTGAGCTCTCCCTGCCCTACCCTGATCTCATTCAGGGGTAGGATCCTCCATATCAATCCTGGGAGCTCTCTCAGCAAGATCTATAAATATAGGGAATGAGCATCTCAAAACATTATCCCTATACTCTAGAGTCACCCCAACATCTGCAATATCCTCTAGGTATTGGCAAATCTGCTGCCCCAACTGCGTAATCTCCTATAGGGAAAGAGGCATGACAATATGAGAGGCCAATAATTTGCTCCTCATTTGAAAATTAGGCATAGGCTATGAGCTCCAGTGAGACACTATGTTGTCACATGTACTATCTCATAACTCTAGAAACAAAAAACCTCTCAACAATGGTGGAATTCCTACCGATTAATGATTAGGTAATGGGCATATCTCTCCTCTGCTATCTGCAATCTCCCCAGGTCTCTGTCCCTCTATATGGTCTCCAAAACACTACAATTAGATCATCTAACTGGCGTCTCCAGTACTCAGTCTTACCCAAGTAGGGTTGTGTCATAAATTCAACATATCTATATAAAAAAGGTTGTCCCTCCTATTGAGAATCATTAGTAATCGACCTGCTAATAGGGATGTGCTCCCAATCCCATATCTTAAGGATAAGTACCCCAATTTCCATGCTCTTTGCATCCCAATACACTACCTCGTGCATTGCATGATACATATGTGTTAGAAGGCATGAACCCCATCTATAATTTTTTGGCTTCACCATAAGTCTTTGTAACATGTGGCCTCATCCACAGAGAAATCCTTTCTGTCCTCTACCTAGAATAAAAATGCATCCAATAAACCCAACAAGAACACATGCAAGGGGAAACTAAGAAGAATATCTCCTTATCATGTCATCCCATGTAATGGAACGTTCAAGAATGATATCATCCTAGAAAATCTGTATCGAATCCTGAATACCCTGTCATGGTGTTGTATCATACTTGACTCTCTAACCCATGAAAGGAATATGAAGAATCCTATACATTTCCTCTGGAGTAATGGTGATCTCTCAAGTAGGAAGGTGAAAGGTATTATGATCACTATGAAATCTCACTACTAGATCCATGAGCAAACTGTGATTAACATGAATGTCGGGCATATAAAAAAACCAACCAAAACCACACTCTTGCAATGAGCATTAAATAAGGTGAAAAATATGCTAAATATTCCAAATTAACAATCACAAAACTCAAATTTTGGTGTTAGGACATGGAAAAATGCTCACTATTTTTCATACAAAAAAGTACACTCAACGACACTGGCAAAATGACTCGTACGAGTAAAGATTACTTTCCATATGATAAAAAAACTGATGCAAGTTAGGATGGAAATATGGATGACAAAGAGGGTTATAAATAATAGACCCATATGAGTTAAGGGTGATTCCTAGATAACAAATCTAATAACGTAATATGGCAAAAAATTTGGGAGCAGTTTGTTGTACAAGTTTTCTGGGTGACTCATATGAGTAGACACATGGATGACCACTCAAACGACTAAAAACTATGAAATATCTAACCAAATTGCATAAAATCTGAATCAATAAGGAATTTTCCTGATCACTTATTTGTGGTGGGTAGTTTCAGGGCTTGTTGTGATGTCTCTGAAGCTTGAATTGATGCTTGTGCATAGGGACCACCATGTTTCTCTTAGAAAAGGTGGTGCAAGAGAACCTATGCTCTCAAAGTACACTCTTAGAATGAATTAGGGTAATTAAGAAGGGAACATTAGATGTAGGTTGTTTTATGGTCCTTGGGAACCTTTCTTTGTAATAAGGATGACTTTGTAAGACTAGTTTCCACAAGGTATTATTATAAACCTTGGGGGTCAAACTTAGTCAAAGGTCCAAAAATGTTGTTTTAGGTTGGTTTTGAGTTTTTGGGATGGTTTTGGGTTTTACTAAACCATCTAGGGTCCTAATAGGTCCTAGGGAGAAAGGTTGAGCAACTTTGCAATAAAAGTTGTCAAAATTGCAAAAGTTGGTCGACAACTTTTGCAATCTTGTTTGCAAAATTGTCATAACTACCCTCCAATGGCTCCAAAATTTGAAAAGTAGTTATGGATGCTGGGTTATGTGTATATATTTTTGTAAATGTCAAACATGAATATTTTGTTCATGCATACAACAATGGGTGGAAAAATTGAATAAATAAAATATTATTGTCCAGATATATCAATGTTTTCCATACTGTATGACTACTATGTGATGGAAAGGTGTTGGTTTTATCCATAGTTGGGTGGTAGAATATGTTGTGTCTCAAATTAAATTGGTCTAATTAGTTTTTGTGGAATATTAATAGATAAATCCATTGTTTTGTTAGACTGGTCTAGAAACCCTCACTTTATTAGGGTATTGCAGAGATGTGCCCCTAACTTGCAAATACACAGTAGAATTATCACGGCCCTTGTTGAAATGAAATTAGGGTTAGTTTACTTTATGATTATAGGAGGACAAAGAAGGAGGGGCTTGTTTGATAACATTGCAACCAAGCCCTAAGCGAGCATCTTTATGTGCTTGGTTACAGTCAAATGCAAATCAGCACACAAAAACCTAAAGGGAGTGGTTAAGATCATCTTGATGTTGGATTGGGTGTTCTTGGGTATAGGTAGACGTTCCCTAGGTGTTGGATTGGTTTTTTCAATCCATTTTGAGGACTTTCTATGGAAACTAGACCTAATAAGGCCTAATAGGTTTCTGAACCATGTACGTGTTTCAAAATACAGAATTGGAGTTGGGATTTAATACTTTAGTTTTGTAGACATCTACCAAAAGGTCATTCAAAACTATAGTTTGTTTGGTAGGTTCTTTTGGATTTGCAAAATTTATCCTAAGAAAACCCCATTCCTAGGGCTACTAGATAAGCCTATCTAATTAGGCCTAAAAGAATAGTCTTATTCTTGAGACCAGTAGAACTTTTTAGAAGTCTACAAAGGGCCCTAACTTGGTTATTTGGGGCTAGTAGAACCCAAAATCACTCACTATGGTAAATATTGAAGAAGTAGTGCACTAGTCCATGCATGAGGGAGGATTTATTGAAAATAATTGTTCTTTGAACTTTGGAACACACTAGGTTGGTGTGATCAGAATGTTTTCGTGACATCCTAACCTGCAAAAAGGAGTTGGGAAACTACAATAAGGGTTGTGGTGATTTCCTTGAAGGGTACTTGAAGAGGAGAATCCAAGTGACCAGGATAACAAGTAAATATGTAGTTGGGGACATAAAGTGAGGCTCCAAATATGCTTCCTAAATTGACCAATGAAAAACTTGCCAAGATAGTGCAAGATCAAGGGACAAAAAATTGGTGGTTAAAAGAAGAGATAGAGAAGTTGAAGGGTAAAAAGAAGGAAGTGTTAAAGACCTCTAAAATGGAAGAAGGGGATGAATAGGAAGAGATACATATGCATGAAGAAGAGGAAATTATTATAGATTATAGGCCCTTCATATATGCCCTCAATTTTATGGGAGGAAGGGCCATGAAAGGTAAATCTGATTTACCCACCTATGGGGGAATGATAGATGCTGATGTGGTCATGGATTGGATAGAGCCCTTGGAGAATTATTTTTAATGTGAGGGTACACCTAAAAGTCAAGAGGTGAAGATAGCCAAATCCAAGTTGAAGGGAGAAGCCCTTACTTGGTGGAACTTTGTTCAAGGAGAAAGGGTTAAACAATGAGCATGATTTCTTCTTGGAAGAATATGGTCTCCAAGGTCATGGAGACATACATGCCTGAGGAATATGAAGTCTCTAAAAAATAAGAGACAAACTTTCAGACAGAAAGAGATGGATGTGAACACCTATACTAAAGAATTTAAGAGATTATGCCTAAGGTCAAAGCTAGTGGAGAGTAAATGTGTGAAGGTAGAAATATATATCAATGGCCTTAGAATGAATATACGTGAAGAATTGAACCTATTGTGCCCTGATACAATAAAAATATTCTATCAATTAGCATTCAAGAATAAGGAGAAGATCAAAATAAAAAAAGAACAAAATAATATAGGATGAGGAAGGAATCTTAGAGGAGGAGGATTAGTTGGTGGAAGAGGACAAAAATTTAGATTCCATGGGGATACAAGTCAAGAAAAATCTCAAGGAGAGGGTAGTTCTAGAGGAAGTTTTAGAGGAGAAGATCAAATAGTAGAGGCATAATTGGAGGAAGGAATGTAGGTCCCTTAAGGTACTACAACTGCAATCAAATTGGTCACCCTACCCATAGATGTCTAGAGAGGATATGATTAAATATGCAAGGGGAAAGAAGAACACAACTTGTCCAAGCTGTTGATAAGAGTGTGAACTCACCATAAAAGGAGTAAGATACAAAAGAAGGGGTGTGCATCATGATGAAGAGAACATTTTTTAAGGTCCTTGATGCAGAGGTTGGGGTGGCAAAGTGAAACAAGATGAAATGTGAATGGCTCAAGTACTAATCTCCCAAGCCAAAAGAAACTCTAAATCTTTCAAGTGATCCAAAAACCTCCCAATTAACAAAGGTGATGTATTTAGTTTTTTTATGCAACATCCAAGTTGATTCAAAATGTTATAGAGGTTACACCCACACCCAACACTCCTAACTTCCCAAACTGTTCTAGTAGGCCTAGGCTTCTTGTAGCCAAACAATGACCTAAATTACTCTTTTACTCCAAACTTTCCCAAATAACTTCATGAAAAATTACCTTTTCAAACACTCATTATCCCCTTCTTTAACATATTAAAATATTTTATGTTTTTGTTTTGGACAAACTATCCTAACTCTTGACTATACTCTGTCAGATAGCCCTAAAAGTGCTCAAATAACCAAGAAAGTATATCACAATCTTAACCCCAGACTCTAAGACTCTCAAAAATATTCACAAATGTCTCCAATCAAAGGAATATCAAGTAAATTTTACCCTATGACCTTCACAAACCCAAAAGCCCCAAATTGGCTTCAAACAACCCTTAAAACTAGGGCTTCTCCAATGTCTACACTCTAATCACTTCTGCAACCAAAATATAATGGATTCACCATTAAAATTACCTACCAAAATACATTCAAATCTAAAACATACCCCTTGATAAACCACATTTCTCATTGTTACACTCAACCAAGCAATTTCTTAAAGTTCCTCATACTCCTCTTGGTGATCACCTATCTTCCACACTCTATCTGCATAAGATCGTGTTATTTTTTTTTACTATACATATTACATGAGAGTCATTCCATGAGAAAAAATCCTTCTACATTCATGGAATGACCCCATTCATTAAGAAAACCAAACTATTATTGAAAAATAATGATTTTAGAGGATAATCAGCACAAAATGTTGTTAAATCCAAAACAAGTTATTCTCAAAACATGAAAATGGATTTGAAAAAAATATATAGATATCATTAATGTATAAAAGAAATATAGAATTCACTAACAATCTCCAACAATGAAATAAAATATAAGAAATTACAGAATTTCTAAGTTTATTTTTTATTGAAGTTCCTTGTCACAGTCTGTACACAATGCCCTCTCCTCCGTACACAAATGATTTTCATCTTAATAGACCTCCTCACAAATTACTCAACCAAATTTGGATTGGTCGGAAGGCTTTATTAATGCTAAAAACTCCTAAAACAAAAATTCCCTCCAACATCCTAATTAGTCGTTGGATTTGAATATTTGAATTATCAAATTTAAAAAAATGACTTAATTCTTCGAAAAAACAATAAATAATGCCATCGAATTGATTTAAATGCTTTATTAACCATACCTAAAACCCTCTAGACTCTTTGAGCACCAAATTCCTATTACATCTATGTTTTAGTCCTAAGGTCCTTGCCAGGACCTTCAGGACCAATTGTGAACTTATTACAATTATTGCCATTATATGCCATAATGGGCTTCAATACATTAAAATTTATGACCTTTTACTTCCATGGATTCATTCCATTATCATGATTTCTTGATGTCTTCATAATGTTTTTTGTCTTCTTAGGTGTCCCTGCACCAGTCCCTGTCACCTAAGAACCTTGTCAAAGGAAGAGAGTATTCAGAACTGCATGAAAGAGCCATGGAAAGGTATGTAAACTTCTAATTGACTCTCGTTCAACATAGAACTTAGTATCTATTGAAAGGGTAGAAAAACTAAAATTGAATATAATACCTCAACATTGTCCTTATAAAGTATCTTCGTTAAAAAGAACCAAAAAACTGTGGTAGATGAGAAATCTTGGGTAGAATTTTTGATTGGGGACTATAAGGATACATTTTTATGTGATATAGTGGAAATGGATGCATTCCATATATACTCTTAGGTCACCCTTAGCAATTTGATATAGAATCCTAACATGATAGGAAGAGGAACATATACACAATCAAATAGATGTCCAAAAGTACACTATGAACCCTCTTAAGGAAGACAAGGGTGACAAGTTAAATGAAACCATAGCCACCTTGGTAGGGGGAAAAGAGATCATAAAAATGATTAAAGAATCAGACATAGGGTATGCCCTGATCCTAAAACCAATGGACAAAGAAATTACTAGAGAGAGGAAGCAAATTCCCAAGGAGGTATAGAAGTTGATGGATACCTAACATGGGGTAGTTGCAGATGGTTTTACACATAATCTACCACCCATGAGAGACATAAGTCACCAAATAGACCTGAAGGTTCATCCCTTCCCAATAAGGATGAGTACAAAATGATGCTAGCCCAAAATGTAGAAATATTTAAGCAAGTTGTAGATTTGCTTGACAAAGGTCTCATACATAATAGTATCAGCCCATGTGAAGTACCATCAGTGTTGGATCCTAAGAAGGATGGAAAGTGGAGGCTTTATACAGATTCAAAATCATTAAACAAAATTACAATACGATTTAGATTCCTTATTTCAAGAATTGATGACTTGTTGGATCAAGTGGGAAGTGCTTCCTATTTGTCCAAGATAGACCTTAAATCAGGTTGTCATAATATTAGAAATAGGCTTGGGGATGAGTGGAAAACAAACTTCAAAACCAAGAGGGACTATATGAATGACTTTTCATGCTATAAGGCTTGAAAAATGCACCAATCCCCTTAATGAGGATTACGAATGATGCATTTATTGAATTTATTGGTGAATTCATTGTTGTGTATTTGGATGACATACTGATTTATAGCAGGAGCAAGGAAGAGAACTTGAAAAATATAGGACCAAGGAAGAGTCTGAGGAGGCTTCATGAACACAAGTTGATGATAAATATGGACAAATGTGTTTTTATGCAGGATGAACTAACATTTCTTTGTTTTGTCATTTCAAAAGGCACTCTTAAGATGGATCCTAAAAAGGTAGAAGCAATAATCAGTTGGCCACCTCCCAAGACACCTAGTGATGTGAAGAGTTTCCATGGTCTAGACACCTTTTACAGAAAGTTCATAAAGAGATTCAATCATATATGCACACCTATATTGGACACCATTAAAGGAGTTAAAATGGTAAATTTCTCTTGGACTAAAGAAACCAATAAAGCTTTTGAGTATCTCAAATCTAGAGTGGCACAATTTCCCATCCTAACTCTTCATGATTTTAATAAGGTGTTTACTATTGAAATTGACGCAAGTAATTTGGAAATAGGGGAAGTGATTAGTCAAGATGGTACGCATGTAGATTTCTTTTTAGAAAAATTGAATGAAGATAAAAAGAAGTATTCTACCTATGATCTCGAGTTGTATGCAATGGTTCAAGCCTTAAAAAAGTGTAGACACTATCTCCTACCCAAATAAATTTTCTTTTATACAGATGTTAGTCCAAATCTTGATCTTTGTCCTTAGTGTTACTTTTTCAGAGTAACCTTGTTATTTTGTGTAGCTCAAGTTGCCTAAGCTCTCATGTTTAAAATCCAAGCGAAAGACCTCCCCTATGTTCCATCGTTGCTTGTTAAAAAGATAAAAGTCTTATGCTAACATATCTTTTGAATAGGTTTGAACAGGTTTGAACACCTATGAACAACCTTGAACTCAGTTCAAGAGTGTTCAAGGGTGTTCAAGCTCATTCATATTTTTATGAAGCGAAAGTGGGTGATTAACATTTTCTCTAAAGCGGGGGTTTCATGATCACAAGCTACAAAAATTTGGTCGATCAAGGGTGGAAAGTTATCAGCTGAAACATTTTGGCTCTTTGTACCAAAGTGTTGGCGGGATATTAAGAAACAGGCTTGTACCATGGTGAACACATACGAACATCCTTGAACTTAGTTCAAGAGTGTTCACGGGTGTTCAAGAGTGTTCAAGGATCTTTAAAAAGTGACATGTGGCATAAACCAAGGACAACCACCATCTTTTCAGATGTGGACCCCATTCGGGTAAAGCTTTTAATGAAGAGGTCTTTTTGGCGGTGGTTAAGTCATGTTTGAGCTGTCGAATTAATGAGGAATTCATGCGACATAAAAGTTTGCGCAAAGTGGCAATTAATGATCACGTATGGGAACGGTCACTTCTCTCTTCAAGAGATTATTGTCTTAATTATGAGTAATTAATTACTCATTCAAGATGTTTCTTTTAAAAGCTCTTCTTGGTATTCATTATTTTTGAATTGTTGTTGCTGCGCAAAGAGCGGAGGTAAGGGTTTTCGGAGCTCCGATTGTAGAATTTTCCTTAGAGATCAAGGTAAGTCAGGCTATCATTCTTCCAGTGTTTAAGTTTGAAAACTGGTGAATTTTACGGGGGTTTCCGTAGCAATTTGCAGTCTATTCTGGCAAGAATGAAGTCAACATTTCATTTCTTTGGGAATGTGTCTAGTTTGGTCTGTGAAAATTCTATTGTAACGCACAATCAAATCCAGAAATCAAATTGAAAATTCTTATGGATTGTGGAAATCTGATTGATTTAATTGAAGGGATAGCTGATAGACTTACAACATGTGTTGAAGAAAATGTCCCTTCTATGGAAATTTTGAGTAGTGGGTTATGTATAGCTGCGTGCTTCCCTCCTGTAGTGGTTTTCCCTGAGCTTGTCCATGAATGTATTAAACATTATGACCAGCGAACTGAGTCAATTCTTAATAGAAATGGCAAAGTGTTAATGGCTGTGAACAAAGGAATTGTTGCCTCGTCTTTCCAATTCCAAGAGCGAACTTTTTTAGCTTTCTCTCCTGCCCAATCCCTAGTTAAGTTCAAGCCTAATGCTGATGAAAATCATACTTCCATGGCTAAGTATTGGTTTTTAAATGCCCAAAGAGGAGGTTCCCATTTTCCCAAGAAGTTAAACATAAATCACATGCATCCGCACATTAGTGATATCATGGTAATGTTGCACAGAGTTAGAGGGTCACCTGAGGCTTCCTTATTTTCAGACTGGTTATTCTGCTATGTAGAAATTATTTTAGAAGGTAAGCATAAACTGGATTGGGCTGAGTTAATTGCAGAATCCATGAGGGAACAGTTGAATAGTTCCAAGCATACTGGCTGTAGCTTTTATATGTCTTCTTATCTGATTTATTGCCTAGCATGCAGTAGGATATGGGATGGCATGGTTCACGAGCCTTGGATTGATGGCATGTGTGTGTTTGAATATTTCTTTATGCTTCACAAAGATAGTGTGATTCAGAATTACAGGAGAGTTCATGATACTTTTATGGGAAAGCTTTGCTTTGAAATGTCTGGAGATTCGGCCAGGAGGATGAGCTCAGAAGCTCAACACTTTGTGACTAGGTTT
>MU223657.1:2801632-2817260 GCA_018584345.1 Thuja plicata
GAGTTATTATATCCAATTCCCTAGGTTCTCTTATTTAAGAATTGGTGGTTTTGAGGATGCCCCTACCAAATTGCCTAGATATGCATTTGATTGTTTCATCTTTGCTGAAATCTGTAGATAGCTCGCCGTTGTATTAAAATGTTTCCTTCCTGGAGACCAAGGTGAGAAAATATTCCCATTACAGCTAGGAAAGCTTTCATGTCTAACATTTGAAGATGCCATAAGTATCTGAAGTGACCTTGGTTATTTCGATTTCAAGTACTACATAGAGAGAACAGGATTTGATAAAAAAATTTTTGCTAGCGGCAGCCTAGGTTTAAGGTCTCACATGTTTCCAGTTCCCCATTTAGAGGATTTCTGGGAGGATTGTGTAAATGAATCTCAAGTCATGACTAGAAGCCATAGTAGACTCTGCATCTCCCAAATTCTATCCATGAGAATACAGTTCAACATAGAAGGAGTAACAGATGATGGTTCTGATTTGATTGAGCCTAATTTCAAAAGACTTCTAGATACTGTAGAGGTAGATGTTGATTGGTCAAAGGAGGAAGAAGATGACATTCAAAGAAGAACACAACATGTTCTCAAATTAACTGAGAAGTGGCTACAAGCAAAAAAAGAGCAGTCCAGTCCTAAACGACTGGAAATAAATCTTTAATTTTATTTTCTCCCCCCATTGTTTCTAATATGCCTAAAACATCTGATAATGCAGGTTCATCTAGTAAGCCGTAGAAGAAAGAATCTAAAAAGAAGTCTGTTGCGGAGCTTTTATCTATGGTCTCTCCTCAACGTATCACTAGGTCACACTCCAGATCACAAAAGAAGGCGAAGATGACTCAAGAACAGATGGACACAGTTAATCTGGAAGATGACAAGTTTGAAGACTTGAATTATGAAATTGGTGAGGATGATCAAATTGGGAAAGATCTTTTTGATCTTGAAGATGTTACCTTGGACTTAATGGATACTCCTGTTAAAGTTGGTCCCCAACCAGCAACAACCAGTGACACGCCCGAATGGTTAACTTCTTCAGTCAATAAGAAGCGGAGTCTGATTCCTGTGTCAATACCAGTGCAAGATACTATGAGTAAGTATGCTGAGAAATCCCCTAAAGCCAAGAAGGTGAAAAGCACAGCGCGCATGTTTGCTTATGCTAAGACTAGAAAGTGGACAGCCTAGGTCGCTACTTATAGACCTAAGGAAGAGAAGCAAGATGTGGTAGTTGAGGACTTTGAAGTTACCAAAATTGAGTTGGGAACAATGGATAGAGCTGGGAAAAATCACCTATTCAAAGAAATAGCCCAACAAATGCTGATTACATCAGTGTAGGATAGCAAAGAGAAGAAAGAGTTGAAACATACCATTGTTTCACTTTCTCAGTTTATTAATGCAGTTTGTGACTTTGATGCTACCCCATTGTCTCAGTCTTCTCAAGTGTTTGATCCCAATTCTAAAGAAAATAAGACTATATTGAATCAAGTTCAAATGGGACAAAATTTAGTTTCTTTAGTTGATGAATGGATGGCTCAAGTGCTAAATAATCATAGATAGTATATTAAAGATTCCCATTCAATTCTTCATAACATTGAGACAATGATAGGGGAACTGCAGGCTCAACGTCAAGTATGGGGCACAGATGAAGAAAAGTGGGTGTCAGCAATGACCAAATTTATGGAAATCGAAAGGCATGGCTTTAATAAATTCTGTGCAGCAAAGTCACTTAAAGGTGTCGAGGAGTCTTACTTCTTCATACTCAGAAAAAACATCAGCTGGCGTATTGCTCTGATAAGAAGTACCATTATGGAGAATAACAAATATGAAGCTAAAGCAAAGCAAATCCAAAAGGCTGACCTAACAGAGTTGAAAGTGATTAATTTCACTTATACCTATCCCTTTGTCTTTGGTGAACAAGAATTGAAAGGTGCTTTGGATGCTTTTGAATAAGCTATTAAAACTATCAGAGACAAGATTCATCCCAAGGCCTCTGATTTGACCTAGATAGCAAGGATTGAGTCCATGCTTTATTTGTGTGTTGATCAGTTATCTAATGTTACTGATAAGGTGAAGAAGCTGAGATGGAATAAAGACGCCTCCATGGCCCGAATAGTGAACTCTAAAATCCCGCACCTATCGCTTGCAAAGGAATTAGTTCAAGCATACAAAGAATGGAAGCCGACTCAATTGGTTACCGATGAAGAAGGAAGTCCAGCGACAAGCGAGGATCGTGCCTTAGATAAAGAGCCTGATTTGGCCATCTAGTTTCCCTTTTTACTATGTTATTACGCTAAACTTTAAGGACATGTGTCCTCTGTCTGATGGATTAGTTACTTAACTGTTTGCCCAAGAGGCCGTGTTTTTTGGGAGGCCTCTTGGTGCTCTGTTTCTATTTATTCTGGCTGCTAAAACTTTGAAAGGGTTCAGAAAAACTTGGAAGATAGATAGATAGTTTGTATAATTATAGTTCAGATGGTGAATGTTCTGAATAAAATTGATTTCAAACAATTATCTGTGTAGTAATTTTTGAATGATATGACAGGAAGGTTATTGAATCTGTGTTGTTTATGACTTAGAGCAAGGTGCCCTGTGCTGGCATACTGTTTGTCCTATTTTATATCTTTGTCAATTGTTGCATGATATCTAAATCTTGAATTTTATCTGTTATCTAATATCAGCAGTTAGAAGTTGTTTTTGTTTTTCATGAAATGTCATTGTGGAAGTGATTGTGTTTCCTTCCTATTCATTATCGGGTTATATTTGCTTTACAGTTGTTAGAAGCATGTCATCAAAGAATGATATTGCTGCCTTTATAAGCTTTCTGGTCAAAAGCTAACCGATTAAATCTTTATCTCATTTCATTGAATATCATATTAGGGAGCTATACCTATTATAAAATTCAGAGGGAAGTGATCATGAAAGACACTTACCCAACTGTTAGAAATAGTTTGTCTTTTAAGGGTGATAGAGTAAACTTAAAAGGTTATTTGTAGAAAGACAAAATTTTTCACTAACAACAGATAACCATGCTTTAAGCTTCTTTAATGGAAAGGATAAACCAAATTGTAGGCACATGAAGTGGGTAGACAAACAACAATCTTATACCTTTACAATAAAGCACAAAAAGGGTCAAGAAAATAAGGTTGCAGATGCCTTAAGTAGAAGGATAGATTTGGTATAGGAAATACAACTTCAGAACATTGGTATATATGCCTTAAAGGATCTATATGAGGGAGATGAAAAATTTGGGGAAGCATATCAGGTCTGTACTAAACTTATGGATGCATACCATACTGATTTTTCAGATTTTTTTTTATCCAAAATGGTTTATTATTGAAAGGGGGAAAGTTATGTATTCCTACATGCTCCATGAGGGATAACATAATAAAGGAGAAGCACCGTGGGAACATGAGTGGACACTTTGGGTTAGATAAAACCCTTGAACTAGTTAGAAGAAACTACTTTTGGACTAAGATGTAGATCAACATTAGGAAATTTGTGGAGACTTGTATCATTTATCAAAAAGAAAAGTGTGTGGCTACTAATTAGGGACTGTAGCCAACCCTTCCTATACCAACCAGACCATGGGAGAGCATAAGAATCAATTTTGTAATGGGCCTTTCAAGAACCAAGCATGGATTTGATAATGTTGTTTGTGGTGGTTGACAGATTTAATAAAATGGCTCATTTTATACCATGTAAGAGTACTTATGATGATGCATCTAACATTGCTAATATTTTCTTCAAAGAAGTTGTCAGGAATCATGGATTACCACTCACTATTATTGCAGATAGGGATGTGAAGTTTGGAGGGCATTTTTGGAGGAATCTTTGGAAGAATCTTGACAAAAACTTATCCTTCAGTTCAACCTACCATCCCCAAACTGATGGTTAGACCAAAGTGGTAAATAGATCACTCAAAAACCTTTTGAGATATCTAAAAAATAATATGAATATTCATGGGATGTTGTGTTACCACAGATAGAATATGCATTCAATGATTCTATAAACAGATCCACAGGGAAAACACCATTCAAAGTCATCTATGGGATGCACCCTAGAGGGATCATGGAACTTAGGGACATGCCTAATGATGCAAAGGTTAGTGTAGAAGGTGAGGATTTGGAAGAATTGATCAGACAAGTGCATGAACAAGTGAAACTTTCCCTGTAGTAGAATACTAAAATGTAAAAACAACATGCAGATCAAAAGAGAAGGGCAGTTCACTTTTAGATTGGGGATAAAGTATGAGCATATCTCTGAAAAGGAAGACTTCCTAAAGGTGGTCACTCCAAGTTGCATATGAGGAAAATAGGTCCATGCACCATTCTTAATAAGTTTAGTGAAAATGCATATAAAATCACCCTACCCCCTACAGTTGTTATTTATCCTATTTATAATATCTCTGATCTCACCACTTACAAAGGTGATGCAACTACTAATGATTCTTCGTAGGAACAAGAACAAGTGGAGTGGCTCAAAGACTTACCTCCTAGTGAGCCTATGAAATTGGAGAAGATCCTTGATACCATAGTGATCAAACAAAAAAGGAGACACACATACAAAAAATACTTGGTGAAGTGGAAAGGGTTACCTGATGTTGATGCCCCTTGGATGGATGAGAAGGCTATTGCACAACATGGAACCACATTGGACAAGATCCTCTCAAGTGGAACTTGAGTTTTTTTCTCACTAGGGGAGTATGATGTAGGAGCACCTTTGCTCTAAAAGTAGACTCTTGGAGTGCCTTGAGGGTAATTAATAAGGGTACATCAGATGAATGTTGTTTTCTGGTCCTTGGGACCCTCGCTTTGTAATAAGGACCACTTTGGAAGATTATTTGCCACAAGGTATTATTATAAACCTTGGGGGTCAAACTTAGTCAAAGGCCCAAAAATGTCATTTTAGGTTGGTTTTGAGTTTTTGAGATGGTTTTGGTTGTGCCTAAACCATCTAGGGTCCTAATAGGTCCTAGGGAGAAGGGTTGAGCAACTTTGCAACAAAAGTTGTCAAAACTGCAAAAGTTGATCGACAACTTTTGCAATCTTGTTTGCAAAATTGTCATAACTACCCTCCAATGGCTCGAAGATTTCAAAAGTGCTCATGGAAATTGGGTTAGGGGTATATATGTTCATAAATGTCAAACATCAAGAGGTTGTTCATGTATACAATAATTGGTGGCAAAATTGAATAAATAAAATGCTATTTTATTGAAATATCTCTATTTTCTGCATAGTATGACTACTATGTGATTGAAAGGTATTGTTTTTCTCCATACTTGGGTGGTAGAATGTGTTGCATCTCAAATTAAATTAGTGTTATTATTTTTTTTGGAAGATAAAGGGAGAAATCCATTGTTTTGTAACACTGGTCTAAAAACACTCGCTTCATTAGGGTATTGCAGAGATGTGCTGCTAGCTTGACAATCCACCGTGGATTCTCATGGACCTTAGTGAAATGCAAGTAGGGGTAGTATAATTTATGATTCCATGAGGAAATAGTAGGAGGATCCTATTTGACAACATTGCCACCAAGCCCTAGCCAAGCATCTCTATGTGCTCAGTTACAGTCATATGCAAATCAATGCACAAAAACCTATAGGGAGTGGTTAGGATGCATTTTATGTTGGATTGGGTGTGCTTGGGTATAGGAAGACCATCCCTAGGTTTTGAACTGGTTTGGTCAATCCATTTTTGAGGATGTTCTATGGAAACCAGACATAAAAAGGCCTAATAGGTCTCTAAACCTTGTACGTGTTTGGGAATACACAATTGGAGTTGGGATTTAAAAATTTGGTGTTGTAGAAATATCCCAAAAGGGTATTCAAAACTATATTTTTTTAGTAGGTTCTTTGGGAGTTGCAAAATTTATCCTAAGAAAACCCCATTCCTAGGGTTACTACATAAGTTAGTCTAATTAGGCCTAAAAGAACAGTCTGATTCTTGAGACTAGTAGGAATTCACAAAAGTATATAGAGGGTCCTAACTTGGATATTTGGGACTAGTAGAACCCTGAATCACTCCCTATGGTGAATATTTAAGAAGTAGTGTACTGGTCCATGCATGATGGGGGAGTTATTGAAAAGAATTGTGGTTTGAACTTTGGAACACACTAGGTTGGTGTGATCAGAATATTTTGGAGACACCCTACCTTGCACAAAGGAGTTGGGAAACTACAAGAAAGATTGTGGTGATTTCCTTGAAGGGTATTTGAAGAGGAGAACCCAAGTGATAGTCTAATTGGGGTGTAAGGGGTAGGAGAACAAGTATATTTATGGGGCCCTAATTTTCAACTTGCTTCGATCAACATGAAAATAGTACCTCTACCTAATTTGATGGTTCTAAGTCCATTTTTGGGATCAAAATTGAAATTTGATATCAATTTTCTAGTCAAAATATCAAATCAAATTTATGGTCAAACGTAGTTGACTGCTTGCGCAATCGATCTTCATAACATAAAACCAACTCAAAATTCTCTCTAATAATTTCTCAATAAATCTATGTCCCCAAATTTTAGTCAACCATGGTCAAACTTGGTCAACAAGACCCTAATAAAGTACAAAATGCGGTACTAAACATATGCAACCCAATCAGAATCAGATCAAATCTTTTCTACGTCATTCCATCATTATAAATTTCCTGAAATCATTATATTTAAATTTCACTCCTAAGGGAGCATGATCATTACATCATCAATCAATTGGTGATCAATCTTCAAAATTGAGAAATTTTTTCAAATCTTCTTCATCAATCAAGCTATCAATCAAATAAGACCTCATTTCTAGGGGCATCTCAACTTCATAAAAATGCATATCAGGTTGAGGTTCCTTTGATCCTTTTGAGAGAGTGATTTTATCACTTCATATCAAGTCACTCAGATAGAGATCGAATCTATTGGAATACAATTTAATCTCTAGGGGCATATAAGTCCCATTGCTTCACATCAGTCTTATTGTATTCTTAAATCTAATGATTGGCTTCATTAGGATCCATATAAAGTCAAGTCTCAATGATACTCATTTTAATCTCACCTCATCAAGCTGGTTATTCATTCAAACCAATATTATGATTTAAGAATCTATTTGACATTGATCAATTTCATCGCTTCACATGAAATTGGTTACTTTTCACCATCATCATCGGATAGATGTTTAGTCTCATTAATTCACATCAGCCTGAGCATTCTGCTATTTCTTAATCAGTTCTAGTTCCATTAAGTTCATAATTGGTATCTTTTGAATCTTCAATCAGTTTTGTCCAATCAAGCTTAGAGTCAAATTCTCTCCTCGAGAATAGTTTCACCGCTTCACATCAAATTGTTCTATGCTTCAACAATAGACATTATTTAAATTAATGCACTCCTCACACATAAATTCAAAGAGGGGAAAATGTAATCACCCAAAAATGACCTTCTAAACTATATGCACCTAATCTCGATTAATCGATCTTTAATCATCAAAGTCCTAATCAAGGGAAATTTAGTTAATAAATTCAACCTAATCTGATCACGAGGTTGTATTTAGTCACCAAATCAATCAAAATCCCAAATATCAACATTATCTAGAAATTAAATCATTCTTATCAATTTAATCATATTTATTTATTAAATATCCTAGCATATTTATTAAATAAATCAATTTTCCATTAAACCATAAAAAGGGAATTAATTTGAGAAAAAGAAGAAAATAGAATAAAATAAAGAAAAAAATAAAATCTAGAGTTGAAAAAGGAAAGCTAATTGAATCAATCAGAAAAACATTCAATAAAAGGTTATATCAATCTTATCTCAATAAATTACTCAAGAAAGCAACCAGTTAGCTCAAACTCATAGGGATTGTGCTAATTCTAGGAGAATCTTGACCACTCCTTATCAATCAATCTTGACCATCACTTTTATCTAAGTTTTCTATAAATCATGCTCTCACCTCTCAACTCATGTGCGATCATCTAGGAAAATATTGTGATTGAATAACATTGTTAGCATACTAGTTTGTTCTTGATTAATTATGCATCAAATCATTCTATTTTAACTTTTATCTTGAATATTAGATTTTAGCATTGAATCATGGATTTTTTCTAGCTTAATTTTCTTATTGTTTTGCATCAATTCGGATTAGTTTTCATCTTATTTGCATTCCAAAAAATCCAATAAAACATAGATTAGTCACGCATTCACGTTCAAATCCTTTGTCTTCGTGTAGTCAAGTCACGAGTAATTCTTTTAAAATCTGAGAGCAATCATACTTGCATCATTTAGGAGGAAATAAAATGATTTAGTATGATTTATATGTTGTTATCTAATTTGATTTTTCTAACCATGCATGTAATTATCTATTGAGTATTTGTGACAAACAGGTACACAAATTTCACACACATAGGTAGAATGATGCTATGAATGTAGATCTCTCACTAAATTATATTGTGCATTAAGGAAAGTGTTCTTCCCAAAGGATCACCCTCAAACAAATTAGATTAGCACAGCCCAAAATGGATGAAGGGGTAATATCACAAGATGTAAGTGAGAGTGGGGAATTGGGATTTCTTCCTTTAATGAATGAATATGATATGATATGTAAAATTGACAAGATTGATAAAAGAAATGATAAATGACTAGCATATGATATCAGATCTGATTTGTAAAAGTAATTGCAAGAAAATAAATTTATTTAGGAGCATCCTAGGTTTTTGGAAGTCTTGCATCAACAAAAAAAAATATTTCCCTTTCAATTAGCTTTTAGTTGTTCTTGTTGCTGTGTTTTGTGTTGTGATCCTTCCACTTGGCACATTGGCTTATGCGATCCTTATGATGTGTTCTAGACATCATGCGAAATCTATGTTTGGGTTCACATCTTGAACCTTTCTTTTTAGGTGGATATTTCTTGAGGTTTGGATCAGACCTTTATGTTCTTCATGATAATGGATTAATCCGAGTTTCTCAATCGTGCAAAGATTTCCCATGGATTGTGGAGCTGATTGGTGCATTGTTTAATGATATTTTTCTCATGGTTGACCTCCTTGTGTGATCACACTTCATTCCATATCTATTTGGAGGTGGTCTTCTATGATTTGGGTCTTGGCCTATTTATTGTAATACATTTTCTTTGTACTTGGAGAATGTGATCTCCTTGGTCAACTTGTGGCTTGTGATCTTATAGATATATTTATCGTGTTGGTTTCTTAGTTAGGTAGCTTGGTGGTAGCTATCAATAGATAATATTTTAAAGGTTAGAATCTAGTATGGATCTAGATTCATGAATATAATCGGGCCATGGTTGGACTATGTCCATTGGGGAAACTCTGGCCATGATCTGATTTTGACTATCCCAAAGGTGTCAAAATCAAGTAAAACTCCAGATATGGGATTCTGATGCCTGTAATGACTTTCTGTGAAAATCTTAGTCCCAAAGGATGAGGCAGACCTTGAGGAACTAGTCTAGGATGAGGGTGGAAATTTATACCTTGTCCTTTTAACTCCAAATTTGAAGAAAATTTAAGGGTGCCTATGACTGTGACTGATATTCCTGAATGTGGATCTACAACTTATGTACCTTCTCCTGCACACAAAGAAAAAAAGGGAAAACGGTTTTAAAAAGGGTTTATCATGGTCAAACCCCTGTATAGGAATCAACCTTGAAATGAAATAGAGATTTCATAAAGGAATGTAAATGTAAACAAGATAAATGTCAGTATTCACCTTGTATGTAAAACCCTCATTTATGGATATTGAGATGCATCAAACCAAGAATATTCTTGTATGTATATGCTTGAGATGTAGAATCAAGGATGGCTTCATAAATGCATGGATCTACACTTGTCAATCATAAATCTTGAATGGATGTATGCTTGATGGAGAAGGAGAGCGAAGGAGAATAAATGTATGGATCTTCTTTCTTTCTTGTGAATTCCTATACTTGGCCATCATGAGAGAGAAACTTGCATCAATGAAAGAATATTTCCTTTTCTTAAATGGATCTTGAAGAAATGGAGACATGGAGATCTTGAATTGGATGATTGCCTTAAAATCTTGAATCCAAATCCTGAATTGCACAACTTGAGTACTTGATGATAGCATGCACTTTACCTTGAAATCAACTTGTGTGTGTCATGTAATGTATATCAAAATGAGAGGCATTGATGTCCTTTTATACTCATTTTAGGATTTAATATTGTGTGGGCCAACTAGAATTAGGATCTAGGAGAAACAACCCCACATTCGGACCATAGCTAAATCAAGTACAATGCTCTAGGACAAGGCCAACCTTGATGACCTTGTCAAGGATAAGGGTTAATGTACAACCTTGTCTAGGAATTTCTTTTATCAAAGCTTTCCCGGGCCTAGAGGTGTGTGATAAACTATGGAGGAAGAAAATGACATATGCATGAATCAAGTATAAAAGACATTTGGACCTCAAAATTTGATAAATGAGGTATAATAGGTCCTAAAAGACATCCAATTATGGGTGATAAATTTTTAGGACGGTATAATTTCTATCAAAGAAGATGATCTGATACCTACTGACTCTACTAGCTGCATAAATGAGGATAGATCTTTGGCTACACAAGTTGAAGAGAAGGATGACTGGGTAATTGACAATGGATGCTCACATCATATGATAGGTGATAAGATTAAGTTTATGAGTTTCAAAAAGTATGATGGTGGTGTTGTGAGGTTTGGTGATGATACACCTTGTCTAATTTGTGGTAGGGGACCCATTACTCTTGATGGTAAGAACAATACTAATAATGTCTTGTATGTTGAAGGTCTAAAGCATAATCTTTTTAGTGGTTGATAATTGGTTGATAAGGGATATGATTTTCAATAAAAAATGGGAAGTGTAGAATCTTAGGAATCTCCAAAATTAAAATCACATTGGGTACAAAAACTAGAGGTAATGTATTTCATTTGAATAGTTCTGAAAATAGATTCTTGATTTCTCAGATTGATGAAATTTGATAGTGCCACAAAAGGATTTGTCATGTAAATTTTGATAATATTTTAAAGATAATTTCTACTCAGGATGTGAGAGATATTCCTAAGTTGAAGAAACCCGCTAACCCTATGTGCAAGGAATGTCAGTTGGGAAAACAAACTAAAGCTACTTTTATAAGTAAGAATTATTGTTCAAGTGGATTGTTGGATCTTGTGCATATTGATTTGTGTGGTCCTGCTAGAGTTAGAAGTTTATAGGGAGACAAATATTTCATGTTATTGATTGATGATTATCATAGGATGATGTGGGTTACTTTCTTGAGGGATAGGCCCTAGATAAATTCAAGATTTCAAGGCTGTGGTTGAGAAAGAGACATGTTTGAAGTTGAAGTGTCTAAGATCTGACAGAGGTGGTGAATTTACTTTCGGTGATTTCATTACATTTTGTGAAGAGCATGAGATAAGAATACAAATGTTTTCTCTGAGGACCCCTCAACAGAATGGAGTAGTGGAAAGGAAGAACATAATAATTCTAGATACTGCCAGGATAATGATGATGGAAGGAAATTTTGTGCATGCCTATTGGAGTGAAGCTGTGAGTAATGCAGTTGACACACTTTACTGGGTCCATATCAAAGGTGACACTGGCGAGAATCCTTATGAATTATGGTGTGATCATGTTCATACTTTTAACTATTTCAAATTTTTTGGAAATAAGTTTTATATCAAGAGGGATGAAGATTTAGGAAACTTTGATGCTATATGTGATGAAGGAACATTTCTTGGTTATTCAACCAAAAGAAAGGCCTATAGATGTTATAATAATAGAATAAGGAATATAGTTGATAGTGCAAATGTCAAGGTTGATGAAAGAAATCAAAGACTATCTAGATCCTGTGGATATGATTCAAATGATTAGAATGACAATACAAACCAAAAAAAGAAATCTCAAACCTAGAATCAAACTCAGATCAATCCGATAAATCAAGGATAAGAACCAAGTGCAGAAGAAAGAACACAAGAGTATGAAATTCAAGAAAAAGTTAAGACTCCCAGGTATGTAAGGTTGAATCATTGTGAAAGTCAAATAATAGGAGATAATAATAAAGGTATTAAAACTAGAGGAATATTTTCTGAAGATAGAGTTGAGTATTGTTTGATTTTAAAGATTGAACCTAAGGATGTGAATGAATCATGTAAAGTTGAACATTGGGTAAAAGCAATGGAAGAAGAATTGATGTAGATTGAAAGGAAGAAAACATGGATTCTTGTTCCTAGATCCAAAGACACAAATGTAATTGGAACCAAATGGGTCTTTTGAAACAAACTGAATGAGGAAGGTGAAGTTATTAGAAACAAAGAAAGACTTGTTTGTAAAGGATATTCACAAATGGAAGGAATTGATTTTGAGGAAACCTTTGCCCTTGTGGAAAGAATTGAAGTTGTAAGACTCTTTCTTTCTTTTGCTACTTACAAGGATTTCAAAGTCTATCAGATGGATGTCAAGTCAACATTCTGAAATGGTGAATTGGAAGAAAAGTGTACGTTGAGCAACTAGATGGATTTCAATTGTCTGATGATAGTGATATGGTTTTTTGAATGAAGATATCTTTGTATGGAATGAAGCAAGCCCCTAGAGCATGGTATACAAGATTGGATAAGTATCTTATGAAGCCTGGATTTAAGAAAGGTATTGTTGATAGTAATCTATACTTCAAGGTTGATCATGATAATATTCTGATTGTTGAATTTTTTATTGATGATATTGTCTTTGGACAGAGTGATTTGATGATCAAAGAGTTTGTTAATGAAATGCAAAATGAATTTGAAATGTTTATGATTGGAGAGATGAAATTCTTTCTAGGTTTGCCAATCACACAGTCAGAAAATGGATTTTTTTTAAAAATCTCAATCCAAGTGTCTTGAAGAATTGTTGAAGAAGTTTGGGATGGAAGATTTGAAAGCCAGTCAATACTCCTATGGTGACCAGATGTAAGTTGACTAAAAATGAAGATTTGCCTAAAGAAAATCTTACTAGATACAAATATATGGTTGGTGGATTACTATATTTAACTCACAATAGACCTAATTTTATGAACACAATTTGTATTATTGCTAGATTTCAAGTAGATCCTAAGGAATTTCATGTTTTAGTTCTTAAAATAATTTTCAGCTATTTGAAAGCGATGATTGATTTTGGTTTATGGTATCATAAAGATAATGAATTTTCTTTGAATGCCTTTACAGATGTTTATTGGACAAGAAATGTGGACAACAAAAAGAGTACTAGTGGTGGTGCATTTTTCTTGGGAAAAATATTGGTTTCATGGCTAAGCATAAAGCATAATTATATTTCTTAATCTATTGCAGAGGAAGAATATGTTGTTCCAATCAATTGTACTCAGGTGATATAGATGAAGTAGATGTTGAAGGATATTAGAGTAGTTAATGATGAACCTATTGTTATCTACTGTGACAATTCAAGTGTAATTAATATTTCTAAGAATTCGGGGTTGCATTCAAAGACTAAACATATATCTATCAAGTTTCACTTTTTGAGAGAAAAGGTAAATGAAAAGGAAGTCAGATTGGAGTATGTTCCTACTAAAGAACAAATTGTAGATATTTTCACGAATCCTTTCCCTAAGGAAACTTTTGAGTATCTCAGAGGGAAGTTAGGGGTGATTTCCCCTCCCGATTAGAACTAATATGCATTGGTTTGCATTAAAATGGTGCATTTCATAGTCATATCTTGTGATCCAAATTGATGATTCGTGGCTACTACACAAGGAGATTAGGCAGCCTTTTTTTTTGTGAGTCATATGTTAAGATTTGGGGAGAGGGTTAATTTTTGCAAATATGTATCTTTGTCATTGATATCAAAGGGGTAGAGAGAGTCATGTGAAAAACTATTATGTGCAAGTTCTAAGGGGGATCTGCTGATTTCTTTTTCATTGATTGGTTTTTACATCATATGTTGTCGTCAATGCCAAAGGGGGAGATTGTTGGAAGTATATGCAAATATGTGCTTGAGTGACGTGTTGTCATTGATGTCAACATATTTTTCTATCTGAGATAGTGTTGCACTGAAGTACAATAAGTTTGTTTGATTAATGTAGCAAGTATTATGAAGGTTAGAGTTTGCAGATTATAGAGGTTGAAGAAGGTTATCTGTAGTTGATTCACTTCAAGTTTCAAAGGTTTGCATGAAGATTTGAGTGAGTTATGAGTATATGTGTTGTGATTGGTTTTCTAGTTGTTCAGTGGTGACAAAGTGACAATATTTGGTCTACATTGTAATATCTTTCTCTATGGATTTGGAAGCATGTTTGGGACATTGATGTGTATCCTCAATTTAAATGGTTCATGGTTTGGAGGTCCACAAGATATTTTAAAATATTGATAGTCATTGTTGTTAATGTTCCCGAGGTTCGGTATGATGCTGTTGATGTTTCCATAATTTATGTTGATGTAGATAATGTTGTGGTAATTCATTGTGCTTGTGGATGTTCCTAGATCATGTACCTTTTGTGTTGCTGGTCCGTATTGATCATTGTGCTCACAATTGATGATTTCTATTGGTATGTTGGTGTTCTTCATGTTCTTGGCTGATTAGATGATTGTAGTGTGTTGTAGATTTTTGAGGCATAATCTTTGGAGTTGTATCATTTTTGAGGCAAAACATTTTGGCCCGTGCTATTTTCTGGCCAAAAATGCTTGGTCCACATGTTTTTGATTATGGTAAAAGCAGGTTTTGAAGGGAACCCCAAAACCCTTTAACAAAGCATAGAAAGGAAAGGCAAAAAAAGCCCAAAGAGCAACAGATTGTCCCAAGGAGGGGAGCGGTCTACAGTGGGTCAAAACCCAGATTTAGCAATAGATACATACAAGACAAAAAGCAAAAGAAACGCTGGAAAGAAAACAGAAAGAAAGACTGCCAGAACCAAAGTCAGAGCAAAGAGTTCAAAAAGATTTCAGAATCCACCAGCTGAGTCTTCATTGTCATCATGTTCTCTCTCAGCTTCTGGAGGTCCGGATCCTCGGTTTTCTGCTTCTTGGATCTAGTACGCGTTCCAGGTCCCATTTGCTGGGAAGTAACAGGATGATCAGCATTGTCTTTATTACTTTCCAGCCAAATGCTCAGAGAGATCAGGTTCTCGATAGTAGCCTTCATACCAGTATTTACCAGCGTGAGCAAGTGTTTCAACATTTCTTCATTCCCATTAATTTTCTTCTGAATGGGGATCATAGCTAACTCTACAGCATTTTTGATTTTTTCATCAATTTCAGAACTATGATCATTAACAGGAACATTGGAATTATGGGAAAGATCTTTTCTGATAGTAGTCATGGTTTCATCAATCAAGGAACTCTTTTTTTCTAGCTTGATGCATCTATTTTTGAGTTCAACCAGATTAGACTGCACCCACTTATCCAAATTGTAGCTATATATTGACTTATTTTTGGCAATTTCCAAGGGGGACATAACAATGGTCCTTCTGACCTCAGTATCCATCCTGCGAATATCTCTTTGGATAGGTTAGAATTTACTCCCCTGGAAGATTCTATCTCTTTCAACTTTCATATTCTCCTTCTCATGGCTCGGAGACTCATGGGACTCGAAATTTTCCTCTTCAAGTACTTTAAAACTATTATCCCCTGAATTTTCAGCATTACTGTCAATGGTATTAATATCTGCATCTTT
>MU223657.1:2825148-2842087 GCA_018584345.1 Thuja plicata
AGTAAATCAAGGAAAGCAACCTCAAGTTGTTTTTAACCAATTACCCTTAGTTCAAACTCGCCAAAAATGTAAGGGAAAAGTGCCCATATTTGATCAATCACCTAGGAACAATTCTGAAGTTTGGTTTCACTCCAAGAGTCACCTTAGTGAGTTGAGTACCCCCTTAGCATCATCTCATTTAGATATGGATATGAGTTACACATTAACTCGATGAGATAGGGAGGATATGGATAAATGCCTTGATGATATATTTGAGAAACATAGAGATTCCATTCCAGTTGGTCATTCCACTTATGGACATCGATCAATCTCACCCCTTATCTTAACTAGATATATGGATGCACACCAAAGGGTTGAAAGAGATAAGAGATGAGCCTATCAAGAAGCACAATTGCATCATGACAACCAAAATAATGAGCCTTATGATACACGGGTGAACACAACATATACCAATGACTTGTTTAGACATTCATGACCAAGTTCACCACCCAAAATTCCTTCAAGATACATCAGTGAAAGACTCGAGAGAATTGAGCATGAAAAGAAAGCCTTCCTAGATGGACAAGCTAAAAAGGAAGAGCAATTTAGACTCCTAGAGTTGGAGAGAAAAAAATTGTTGGAAATGGAAAGGAAGGCCTACCAAGAAGAGAAAGACATACTCTTGGCCCAACAACACAATGATCAATTCAACAATATGCATGTTGGTGGTGGAAACAAATTTCCTCCATCCACCTCTCCTAAGACTCTCCAAAGTAGAAGATGTTCAAGAACACCTTCGCGATCTCCTAGCCCTAGAGGAAGAAGGGCCTCAAGACATGATCATTATAGGAGAAAAAAATCTCCTAGGAACTCAAGACAACCATCACAACGTGCTCATCATGGTTCACAATATGGGGGTAGTAGTTCAAGTTTTGACCTCACCTCGCAAGACTTCATGAAAATGCAACAAGAACCACTTTTTCAGCAATATGTGGAGAAATATTTAGAGGAAAACAAAGACAAGTTCTTAGAGATTTTAATCAACAAGGGTGCTAGAGTCCCTTACAACTTTGATGTGTACAAAAAGATTAAGAAGCAAGGTCCATCTCAATAAGAGGAAATAAAACAACTTAAGAACATGATGGAGAAGATGTTAACACCCAAGAATTCATTCTTGCTGGATTCAATTTGTCCTAATCCCTTTGAAAAAAGTATTAACATGAAAGAGTTCCCTAGAAAGGTTGAAATTCCTCAATATGACAAATATAATGGGAATGGAGATCCACATGATCATGTGGGCCAGTTTTATACCACAAGTCTTGAGTTCCATCAAGATGACTCATACCTCATGAGATTGTTCCCAAGGAGTCTTAAGGGTCAAGCAATGTAATGGTTCACCAACATAACTCCCCCCGTTAAGACTTTCAAAGAGCTTGTTCACAGATTTGTTCAACACTTTGCATACAATCTTTCAAGATCAATCACCATGTTGGACTTATGCAATTTAAAGAAAAATCAAGGGGAATCCTTTTTTACTTTCTTGCAAAGGTAGAGACGACAATGCTCTCGCTACTCTAGAACCATTCCTGAAAATGAAAAGATTGATATCCTTGTTAGCAACTTGGTTCCCAAAATGTGGTATGAAGTTAGGAAGATGGTTTTTGACTCCTTTGAAACCATGTAGGATTGAAGATGTTTTAAAAGAACAAGGACTTTTGACCAAACATGGAAACAACAACAACAATAGTCAAAATAACAACCCTAACAAGGATAAAGGGAAGAACCCACATTGGAATATGAATAAACAAGTGGTTAATGATGGGCTTGTGGACTCCTCTCAACCAAACGATCAAGTGGTTCTCCACTTGTCTAGTGTTGTTCAAGCCATGAAACTCAATACATCTAATCAACAAGAGAACAAGCCAAGATACCAAGATAGACCTAAGAAAGAGAGACATCAATTTGCAAGACTTGGTGATTCGTATGAGGATATCTTGAAAACGCTTATTGCTAACAACCTTGCACATCCTCAAGATCATGAGAAGAATTATATATATAATGTTAAGCCACATTGGTGGGATGAGAAAGATTTTTGCAAGTTTCACAATGGCATTGGACACGATATTGAAAACTGCTAAAAACTCAAGCATCTTATTCAAGATCTCAATGATAATGGAAAGCTTAAGATAGATGGATTGAACACCAACTCTGATCATAAGGCATTCAAAGAACCATTGCCCAAGTATGAGAAGGGGGAAACCTCTAAACCTAAGAATGACAAGGCTGAGGTCAATTATACTTACACAGATGCGGAGAATACTATCAACATGCTTCAAGTTGTAGGAGAAAATATCAACATGATGAGGGGTAGAGATCCCTATGGTTATGATCTAGGCATGGACTCTCCTCCTATCTTTGATGAAGAACCCGTTGTGGTGCTAAGGGGTTCTAACTCTAGAATGCCATCCCAAACTCTTAATGTTTTCACACGAAGTCAAGGTCCCATTGTCATTAGAGGATCCAATTCAAGTCAACCAGGTAAACCAAAGCAAGTGGCATCCAAGAATGTCACCTTAAAACCAGTAGTTGATCCTAAGTCAAGTTACAACCTTGTTCATCAGTTACAAAGAACCCCAGCTCAAATTTCCATCTTTGAGCTCTTAGAGTTGTCCCCAAGACATAAGAAAGTCCTTTAGGATGCTTTGCATTCGATGAACATCCCCAACAACTTAGACATTGATTAATTCCAAAACATGGTTAACCATATTTCTAGCCTTCATTACCTTACCTTTTTGGAGGATGATGATAAATCTTTGAGTCATCCGCACAATCTCAACCTTCATATTAAGGTCATGATCCATAGAACTCGTGTCAGGTGCATGTTGATAGATGGGGGTGCTAGGCTTAATATTTTTTCTTTGAGCCTTTTTAAGACGTTGGGTTATTCAAAAGAAGTCATAGATACCAGAAAGAAGATCACTATCAAAGACTATGATGAGGCAGAAAGAAGTTCCAAAGGATTGGCCGTCCTTCCTGTTAGGATTGGCCCCGTTGAAAAAGATATTTTGTTCGAAGTAGTTGACGCTGATCCTCTTGCGTACAATATCTTACTTGGTAGACCATGGATTCATGATATGCAAGCAGTATCGTCTACTTACCATCAATGTGTTAAGTTCTCCTACAATGGAATAGAGATTTGTATACCTGGTGATAACGCTTTATCTATTAATTCAATTTTAGTAGGGGCTCATGTTCCCCTCAATAGAGAAGCATAAGATTTTGATGCTACCTTAGCTGAATGGAAAGACAAGCTTAAATTGATAGACCTTGGCATGGGGGGGTATCAACTCAACTTCCTCACAACATTACCATTTTCGCCTAGGTCTTATGGAAAGCCTAAGAAAAGAAACCTTCCTCTTCAACTATGACTTTATTTGGAACATTTGTAGAGTCATTAGTGCCTATCCAAGATGAGAAAGAGGAGACATTTGTTAGAGACTGGATCTATAGAGAAGAAAACTACATGCACAATGAGAACTTCTCTCCCTCTCCTAAGACTTATGGAAGAGGGTACACTTTTATCAAACAGAAATTGGCTATCCTGGACACAGCCCTCTTAGTCACAGATTGGATGCTAGAGCTGAGCCTCTTGATCATGCTCTTTTTGGAAGCAAGTCTAAGAAGCTGATTGGCCTAGGATTTGAGAATTACAACAAGAACACTAATCCTCTCTTTGATGAGTCAGACAGTGAGGATGAACTAGAATATGTTCCTAATTTGACAAATCGTCAAGATATGTGTGAAGATTGGGTCCCTTCCACTAATCTACTTTGGGGAGATTCAGATAGTCTAGTCATTCATGAGACATTTTCAACCTTAGAACAAGATGAATCAGATGCAGAAGATCCTCTTAGAGAACATCAATGAAAGAATCTTGTCTGTTTGATGGAGAGAGAAGGTGTTACTCTTGATGACACTAGACCTTCCACATCAAGATATCTCAAACCCTCATGGTGTAAGCATCCTAATCGTAGTTCAGAAACAAGTTCATATGAGTATGAATGGGACTCCTTTTCTGAGTCCTTCATAGTTGATAGAGATATTTATGTTATCCACACTTATAGTTCTCAACCTGAGGTAGCCAGCGAGTCACGTGTAGGATTAGAGGATTTGAACCCACATGTTGCCTTAGTGGATGATTCTTCACTTGTTAGGACAAATTCTGATTTGGGTAGCTTAGAAGGATACTTGAAAAACTCTGACTCTTTGATCACCAGAGATGATATCATTCACATTTATAACCTTGAACTAGTCATTGACCTACCTCTTGTCCATCCTAACCTCATTGATTGGTCCCAACACTATCAAGAACCTGAGCTCTTAACATTTCAAAATGATTATGAGATAGGTTGTTACTTAAATTCCATTGAACCTATAGTCTCTTCCACCAGTGAACCGACTACCAGCATGACAGAGCCAGACATCAAGTACCTTAGTCACAAAATACAAAGAAAAGAAAATAAAAAGAATAAGACTAATGATGGCAAAAACCACAGTGTGGCGGTGTTAGAACCAAAAAAAGTAAAAAGAAATGACATATCCAAGGGTGAAAACCTCTCTGAGGCACCTAAGGATGAGGTACTTGATCATCTCCCTAGCTACTTTCAAGATCGATCTTCAGTGATTATTGGACCAAAACAAGCAGTCAATTTGGGTAAGATGAGGCTCCACAAATAGTACACTTAGCTGAGTCCTTGTCACCTCAAGAAAAAGAAGCTTACGCTAATTTCTTACAGAAAAAGAAAATCAATTTTGCATGGACTTATTCAGATATGCCAGGGTTGGACATTAATCTTATCATGCATCACTTTTCCATAGCTCTGTGTGTCAAACCAGTTAAACAGAAATTGAGAAAGATGCATCCTCACATAGCGCTCCTGGTAAAAGAAGAATTGGAGAAACTCCTCGGTGCAAAATTCATAAGAGCTATCACCTATGCTGAATGGATATCAAACATTGTACTAGTTTCCAAACATGACAAATCCATTCGAGTTTGCACAGATTTTAGAGATGTCAATAGAGCATGCCCAAAGGATGACTTTCCACTTCCCAATATAGACATGATAGTGGATATGACTGTGGGTTATGAGATTTATTCCTTCATGGATGGCTTTTCCAGATACAATCAGATTAAGATAGCTCCTGAAGATCAAGAAAAGAATGCATTCACTTGTGCATGGTGTACCTATTGTTGGAATGTTATGTCTTTTGGATTAAAAAATGCACGTTCCACCTATCAACGAGCTATGGCAACCATTTTTCATGACATGATGCATGAAAACATGGAAGATTATGTGGATGACACCTTGGCCAAGTCTAAACAAAGAGACACACACTTAGATGATTTTCAAGTAATTCTAGATCACATGGAACAATTTCAACTAAGGTTAAATCCTAAAAAGTGTGCATTTGGAGTCACCTCTAGAAAACTACTAGGGTTCATCATTTCAGCAAGAGGAATAGAGGTAGACCCTGAGAAGGTCCAAGCAATTATAGATATGCCACCTCCTAGAAACATTAGTCAAATGAGGAGTCTTCAAGGAATTCTTCAATCTATAAGGAGATTCATTTCACAGTTGCCGGATAGAGCTCAACCCTTCAACAAGAACTTACACAAAGGAGTCAAATGTGTTTGGAATGAGGATTGTCAAAATAGTATAGATCAAATCAAGAAGTACTTGGCAAATCCTCCCATTTTAATGCCTCCTATCCCAGGGAAACCACTTATTCTATACATTTCAGCGACAAAATATTCCTTGGGGGCATTACTAGCTCAGCTTGATGAAAATGGGAAAGATAGAGCAATATACTACATTAGCTATACTCTTGTTTCATATGAGGTTAACTACACTGGTATTGAGAAATATTTCCTTGCAGTTGTGTTTGCTTCCCAAAAGTTGCGACATTATATGCTTGCACACACTATACACCTCATGGAAAAAATAGATCCACTCAAGTATTTACTAGGTAAAGCTACCCTCATAGGTAGACTTGCTAAATGGATGATGATCCTTTCAGATTTCAACATAGAGTACATTGAGCATAAAGTAATCAAAGGACAAGACATAGAAGATCAATTGGCTGATTTCCCAATACAAGATAATGCACCTATTCAAGTTGACTTCCCAAATGAGCACCTCATGTATATGATTGAAAGGACATGGAAGATGTTCTTTGATGGATCCTTTATGCAAAATAGTTCAGGAGCTGGTGTGTTGTTTGTTTCTCCTCATGGGTACACGATCCCTAAGTCTTACAAATTATTGTTCCCATGTACGAACAACATTTCTGAGTATGAAGCTTTAACAAATGGACTTAAGATGACCATAGTATGGAGAATCACAGATTTACACATCTATGGGGATTCACAACTGATAATCAACCAAGTTAATGATGAATATCAAACAAAACATGAGAAAATGGTACCTTACAAGAAAATGGTTGATTCCTTGAAACTCTACTTCACATTTGTCACGTTTCAGCAAATCCCTAGAGCATAAAACAAAGTAGCTAATGCTATGGCTACACTTGCTTCACTCCTTCAGTTAGAGCAACATTAATCAAGATTTGAATTCCTCGTGGAAGAGCTACATCACCCTATATATGAATCTCAAGAAAGCCATGTCATTTGTACCCTCGTTGGTCATGAGTCATCCCGTTATGGTGCCATTTAATCATACCTTCATCATGGCATTATACCTTAAACCTTTAACCGATCTAAATGCTGAAACCTTACCCAAAATGCCTCTCACCTTTCCCTTATCTTTGGTGATTTGTATAGGAGGTGTCTAGATGGAACACTTCTTAGATGCCTAGAAAAGGGAGAATCTGACCAAGCGTTAGTTGAAATTCATGAGGGCATCTGTGGGGGACACTCCAATGGTCTTGCCATGGCCCGAAGGTTGCTTAGGGTGGGGTACTATTGGCCCACGATGTAGATTGATGCATTAGCTTTTGCAAAGTCATGTGAAAAGTGGAAAAAATATGGTAACCTAATACATGCTCTAGGCAAGGAGCTCATTCCTTCTATATCTCATTGGCCATTTCAACACTGGGCCTTTGACCTTGTTGGGAAGATTCATCCCAACTCATCAGGTGGACACAAGTTTATTATCACTGCTACTGATTACTTCACTAAATGTGTAGAAGCTGTCCCACTTTATATTGCCTCGGGCAAGATAGTCTCTCTATTCATTCTAAACCATATCATCTGTCAATATGGAGCGCCTTTTGAGATTATCACTGACAACGGAGGCCAGTTCAAAAATAAGGACCTTAAACAACTCTGCAAGAAATTCAAGATTAAACAACATTGGTCCTCCATTTACTTCCCACAAGGAAATGGTCAAGCAGAGGCATCAAACAAAACCATTCTTAAAATCTTGCATAGAACAGTTTGTAAGAATGGTAGAGATTGACACTTACAGATAAATCTGGCTTTGTGGGCCTATAGAATGAGTATTTGTACTCCTACTGGGGCTACTCCTTTTGCCCTTGCATATGGCACTGAAGTAGTGTTACCTTTGGAGGTTGAGATTCCTTCACTTAGAGTTTCCCTCAAAGGTCTAGTTATAGATGAAGACTATCGCGCCATGAGACTTCAAGAGTTAGAACTTCTAGATGAGAAACATCAAGCATCATTTGACCATATGAGGGTTTATCAAAAGCGCATGTCCAAAGCCTTCAACAAAAAGGTTCACACTAGAGAATTCCAAGTAGGAGATCTTGTCCTACGTGAAAATTCCAAGAATCAATAACATAGAGATCAAAAGGGAAAATTTGAACCTAATTGGCTTGGACCTTACATCATTATAGCAGCTTTTGGGACAGGTGCTTATTTACCATCTACAACAGAGGGAGAGCAGCTCCCTGATTCTATCAATGTCTTGCACCTGAAGAAGTTCCATCCATGATGCCCATTCTATCTGGGGGCATCCTTTGTATATAGTTATTGATCCTGAAAAAATCCAAAAAATGATATATTGTCGAAAATTCTAAAAATCAGAAAATTTCCTAAAAAAATGTTCATCTTAGTGAAAGCCTAGAAATAGGCGCTTTGATGTATCTCCAAAAAAAGTATATATTCCCAAAAATACCAAAAAATCAAAAAATTCAAAAAAAAAAAAAAGAAAAAGTGCCTTAGTGAAAACCTGGAAACAGGCGCCTTGGTAGAAAAAATTCAAAAAAAATTATAAGAAGTCATGAAAAAAAGAAAAAAAAGAAAGAAAGAAAAAAAATGAAAAAATTGTAATAAAACCTAAGTGGTGAAAACCTTGAAATAGGCACTACTTGAGGCCTTTGCACCCCTATTCATTAGCACGTGTCCTTAACACTTAGCCTTTCTCCATCATGCCTTCTCCTTGTTGCCTTGGTCTAGAATTGGTCTTTATCTTTGTCTATGGGGCATAGCTGTGTTAGCTTTGGTCTTTTGGATGCGTTAGTCTTTAAGACATCTCACAAATGGTGTTTTTCAACACCACCCCAACTATATTTTTCAATACCAACCTTGACATTGAGTGTTTTTCAACACTTATCGGTTTGGTCTTACCCCATTTTGTCATGTCATCTTGCCTGCTCGCAAGCATTCGATCCTTATCCTCGGAACTCAGTATCGGTTAACACACTTAAATGTTTAAACACAACACTTAATGCTTGAGCTATGTCATGATATTTTTTTTGTATGCTGATTGTTATTAATTTTTGTTGAGTGTCCTTGTCTAATAAGTCTGTCCGTGATGCATAGCTAGAGGACTTAGGGCATGGGGCATGTTTTTATTTTCTTTCTGCTTGTGGGTGTGGTCTTGAAACTCTTGAGTGTCTTTTGTTGTTCTCTTGACACACTTAGGAAATTTGAGGCTTCATCCTTGACTATTTTTGTGCAACCGTTCTTCTGGTCATCCTGGCCTCTATGCCTTGATGTGAGCGTGGTTTTGCTACATTAATTTGGGTAAGATAACAGCGAAGTCATCTTGACCTTTATGTCTTTGATGCTTATGTTAGAATCTTTCCATATTCCAATCTGATATAAATCATATTCATATCTTCATAGTTGCGCTTGTGACTGGTGATGATTTTGTGATTTTTTGATGTCTGTTAATAATGGCCCAATGATGAAAATAAGTTCCTTAACATTCTCTCATAAATGATGAACACAAAGTCTTGTGTTACATTTTCTCTATTGCAAGTACACCTTTGCATTTTCATGTAGCTTGTATTGTTAGACCTCATGTTAGTTTGCATTTTTAGGCTGCATTATGAGTTTGCGAGGGTTTTTCCTTCATCTTTCTTGTGGACTTTTAATCAATTGTGATCACGTTCTCATCTTTATTTCCTTATCTTCTTTCATGATCTCAATTGAAATTTTCTATCTTAAACAGTTGATTGATTTTGGGGCATTCTCTCTCTTAAGGCAAATTCTCTTTCTTCTCTCCATTTCTTTCCACCTCTTCCAAACTTCTATCTTCCATTCGCTTTCACCCCACTTCTTTTCTTCTAATTCAACCTTGGGGCATAATCTTTCTTGCTTGATGATCTACCTTGGTTCTTTGATCCTTATATTTTTCATCTTACATCAAGAACCTTATCTTTAGTTCAGTTTGATCAAATTCATCAATTTGTTGTTTCTCCTCTATCTCATTTCGATTTCGATCATGAGGGGGCAGTACCTATCAAACTTCAATTTTTGATTCAGCTTTATCAATCCTATCATTTGTTCTGCTTTGGGCAACCTTGCTTGAGATTCTTATCTTAGACATTTCAATTACTTATTTACAATGGTGATGACCTTGTCTTTTTTGCAATCAGCTTATCTTTGTTCTGATGTCTATTACTTATTTACAACGGTGTTGATGTCTGTGTTGTTTTGTGATCCCAAATCAATCTCACACTTTAAATGCATTCTTTGACTACATGTGTTCCCGTAAAGATCACACATTAGTCAAAGAGGGGCAAATGTATACACCCTAAAATGGTCGCCTAGACTATGGGCCCCCATTCTTCAATTTATCAAATGACAAATATCAATTTATCAAATTCCTGAATCAATGCTTTGCAACATTTTCAATTCAAATCAATTTCCTTGATCAAATCGTAATTAATTTAATTATTTCAATATTTCCTAACGTTTGATCATTTTTTCAATAATATTATTTAATTAAAAGAAAGCATTCTTTTTTTATTGAATGAAATAATCTTATCCAAATAAAAGAAAATATCTCTTAAATGAAATAATCTTATTTAATTAAAATATCCCTTTTTAATTAAATAATTTTATCTTATTTAATTAATATCCCTCTTATAATTAAATAATCTTATCTTATTTAATTAAAAGAAAATTCCTTTTTTAAATAAATAAAATCCCCACTTAAAGCTCTCTATTTGATAAAAAAGGAAATAAATCAAATAAAAAATAAATAAAAATCGTTTTTTCTCTACATCTTCCTAAGTGGTGGGCTTTTTGCCTCTTAATCATAGCCCTTTGATCTTGCCTTTAGAAGATTTAAAGCACATGGATCAAGCAAGATTTAATCTCCACCATTGCTTTATTTTCCTTTTTTTTACCTCTTAATCTCCACTGTCCATTGCTCTTTATAAGGAAGCATCTCCTTCTCATTTGCATAATAAAAAAAACACACACATTCTTTAGTTTATTATTATGCTGCAGGATTGGAGAGCAATTTTGGAGGATAATTTGAGCACTTGAGCTTGGATATTGCAACTTCTCTCTTCTTTTCTTCTTCTCTCACACATTCATGGCAATTCATTTACATTTATTTTGCATTTGCACTTTAGATTAAACTCATATTTTCTTTCATAGATTAATTTTGCATTCGTATTTCCTTTCATAGAATAATCATGCATTGTTATCATATAGATTAATTCCATTATCATATAGGAAAATCATGCATTATCATATAGAATCTCTCATTTTATGGTGTACTTGCAGGGGCACAAACTAGGTCAATCTAAGGGCCTCCATTACAAACCCTTGCACTCCATGAATAGAGAGCTATGAGCCGCCATTCGAGACCTCATTCTTGAGCAATCTTGAATATAATGACTCATAGAAGTGTGACACATTTTTAGCACACATATGCAACCAAGGTAGGGTGGTCCAAAGATATGAACACTCCAAAGATATAAACAATCCAACCTTGCAGCAAGAGTTACACAGTAGAAACCAAGAGAATTTGTGAGAGAATACACAGATATAGAGTATGAAACACACATGCAATATTTTCATTAACAGGTAAAACAATTACAAAGCTCTCTAATAGTAGTCAACATTCCTAGCTCCATAATTCCAAGGACTTATTACAAAGAACCAAATTACCTTTTTGACCTATGACTATAATAGCTTTCTATAAAACCTAACTCACTACTTCTAGCCTCCAACCTTCTACTCCAAAATAAGGACCAAGATCCAACTTAAATACATGACCATGACCTAACAAGGCAACAACAAGATTACATTCCCCAAGAAAACAAAACATGTTACCAACTAACTCCCCAGTCGGTCTCAGGTCTAAAACATCCATATCCAATGATTACATTACAAGGAGCGGTCATACAAATAGGTTGGCCAAACACGTACCTACATAGGAAAATGAGATATAAGAACCATTGAGCAAGGAAATCCATCCAACAATTCAAACTCTCACCACTGTAAGAACATGAATAACACATTTAAAACATATCCAAAGAAACCATCATAACTTTAGGCATGATACTCCAAATGAGTTGATATCATTGGAAAGTATTCCTAATGATCTGTAGAACACAAATCTATGACCACAACCCCTAAGGATCTAAATAAATCGACCGCAAAATAAAACACTACAACTAGTGTCTAAGAGCAGTAAAAAACTACAACTGGTGACTAGGAGTAGAAAAACTCAGATATTTTTGGTTGATGCAAGATTTCAATGATCCCAAGATGCTCCTACATCAGACACCCATGGTTATTTGAAAATTGAGCCTCTCACTCAATTTCTAAGATGAAGGAAAGCCAAATTGGTTTAACCCCACCTGGGAAATCCATGAAGAATCCTCAACCGACCTTTTCTTCCACTAAACAAGATATTCATCATACAACTTTCCTCTAGTGCTTCGACCAATTCAGGTATCCAAGATCTGTTCAGCTTCTTCCTTCTGCTTCTTCAGATTCTTTACTGCACTCTCTTATCCATCACTCTCAATTATATCTGATTCATGATATTATTACAAGATGGCTATGTTGAATATACTTTAGATGTCCATGTCCTCTGGTAACTCCACTTTATCAGCATTCTCTGAGTCAAACTTCCTTAAAATCTTACGAGGTCCAACCTTCTTCATCTTCAATTTACTATAGGTACCAACTGGAAATTGACCTTTTCTCAGGAAACCCATCACTTCATCACCAACTTCAAATTCCTTATGTTTCCTCCTCCTATTAGATCTCTCCTTATACTTATCATTTATGCCTTCCAAATGTTGTTTAAATCTATCGTGCAAATCCTTCATATGATCGGTAAATTGTTCCGCTTCAACACTCGTCTTTTCTTCAACACTGATATCCCCCAATTCTGTCACTCCTTTAGGATTTAAACCATAAAAAATATCAAATGGTGTTCTCCCAATACTCCTATTCATTTAATTATTATAAAAAAACTTTGCTTGTGCCAAAACCAAATCCCAATTGCCTATGTTCTCACCAACTAAGCATCTTAGTAATTTTCCCAAGCTCCTATTAACAAACTTGATTTGTCCATCAGTCTGTAGGTGAAATGTAGAACTAAACTTCAATTATGTGTTAAGCTTCCTCCAAAGAGTCCTCCAAAAATATCCAATAAATTTAGTATCCCTATCTGAATCAATTCTCTTAGGAAACCCATGCAACCTAGTAATGTCCTTGAAAAATAATTAGCTATATGTACTGCATCTGATGTTTTCTTACATGGAATAAAATGAGCCATCTTTGAAAACCTCTCAACCAACACAAACACTAAATCATTACCTCTTCAAGGCTTTGGAAAAACAAGTATAAAATCCATGTTAATCTCCTCCCAAGGTTTCTCTGATATAGGCAATGGTGTATACAATCCAGTATTCTTACTACTCCCTTTAGAAACTTGACAAATCTTGCACTTATCAATAAAATTCTTAATATCCTTATGAATCTTCAGCCAGTAATAATGCTCCTTGATAACTACCACTCTCTTATCAATTCTAAAGTGTCCATCTAATCCTCCATAATATTTCTCCTTGATCAAACTTTCCCTCATAGATCCTCTTAGTATACACATATGAAATCCTTTAAAAAATAATCCATCCTGTACAAAAGAATCCAACAAATTACTCCTATTAGTAACCAAAGGTTCCTTAAAAGCTTTACATGGTTTATCAAAATCAAGATCCTCTTTATACAAACTCTTCAATTCATCAAATCCAAGCACTGTCACCTTCATCTCTATCATAAGATTCCTTCTTCCACTCAAAGAATCATCAACTTTGTTAGACTTACCACTCATATGCTTCAACACAAATGAGTAAGTCTGTAAGAATTCAACCTATCTCGTGTGTCTCTGATTCAACTGACTCTGACTATGCAAATATTGTAAAGCTTGATAATTAGTATACACCAAAAACTCCTTAGGCAATAAGTAATGTCTCCACTTCATCAAAGTTTGAGTAGTATCATAAAATTCTTCATCATACACAAAATAATTTCTCCTAGCATCATTCAAATTTTCACTAAAGTTAGCAACCAATCTACCTTCTTGAATCAGTACTACTTTGATTGCACTTCCACTAGCATCACAATTAACATAAAATACTTTACTAAAATCTGGTAATGCTAACACAAGTTGTTCAGTTACCTTTTGCTTCAACAAATCAAATCTTCTTTGTGCTCCATGTGTTCATATAAATTCCTTCTTATATCCCCTCATTGTCTCAGTCATAGCATTGCAAACAAAACTAAAATTCCTTATAAACTTATGATAAAAACTTTCCAAGCCATGAAATGATCTTACCTTAGTAACACCTTGAGGATCAGGTCATTCAACAATTACTCTAACCTTCTCAGGGTTGATCTTTAAACCTTCAACATAAATCACAAATCCAAGGTATACAAGCTCATTCTTCATAAAGTTACACTTCTTCAAATTTATCAGCAACTTTTCTTCTCTTAATCTCTGCAATACTTGCCTTACATGCAATAGGTGTTCCTCTTTTATTTGACAAAAAAATAGAATATCATCTAAATAAACTATGAAAAACTTACCCAAAAATTCCTTCAACTCCTTTTTCATCAATCTCATGAAAGTACTTGGTACATTAGACAAACCAAAAGGCATTACTAACCACTCATACAAATCTTTTTTAGTCTTTAAAGTAGTCTTCCATTCATCACCTTCTCTTATTCTAATATGATGGTGACTAATCTTCAAATCAATCTTTGTGAAATACTGAGCCACACTCAAGCAATCCATCATGTCATCGATCCTATGTAGAGGAAATCGGTACTTGATAGTAATCTTGTTTATTGCTCTATAATTTGTATACATTCTCCATTTTCCATCCTTCTTAGGTGCCAATACTGCAGGTACTACACAAGGACTCAACCTTTCTCTGATTAATCCTTTTCACAACAACTCATGTACATGTCTATTCAACTCCTTATTCTCTATTGGTGTTAACCAGTGAGCTACTTTATTAGGAAAACTAGCTCTAAGAATTAGATCCATGCAATGACTAATAATCCTAACCAGTGGAAAACCATTAGGTACATTATCTGAAATCACATCTGCATACTCATCCAACATGTCCTTTATCTCCTTAGGGTATTCATGAATCAGATCTACATTCTCAGTCATCTTTGGAACAATTGCAAAACAAACATTCTCATGTCTCATACCTTCCAGTAATTTCCTCCTATCAAGCAAGCAAACTCTAGCACTAGTACAAATTTCCCCTTTAAAAGGTTCCTTCAACAAAGGCATCAATCTCTATTTCATACCATTATCCACAAAATTATAGGATTTTATTTTCCCATCATGTATAACTTGTCTATCAAATTGCCAAGGTCTACCCAACAAAACAAGACATACATTTATAGGCAGTATTTCACACAACACTTCATCATGATATTTCCCTCTTTTAAACTTAACCCAACATTTTTCACTTACCAAAACCTTATTATCATCCTTTATCCATGCAACCTCATAGGGTTTGGAGTGTTTCTATCTCTGCAGCTGCAACTTGTCCACCATTTTCTTAGATGCCAAATTCATAGAGCTACCACCATCAACAATAAATTTACATACCTTATCTTTAACAAGACATCTAGTTCAAAAAAGGTTCTATCTTTGCCAAGAGTTCTCCATCTTTTCATCATGGTACAAGGTTCTCCTCATGATCAATGTCTCTCCTTTTTCAGCCTGATTATTGTTAACGGATTCAGAAGATCTCTCTTCTTCCATAAGAGTTGTTCTTTTGCTACTTCTAGTCCTCCTTTCAGATCCACCGTCTTTGCACTCAAAGTCCCTATGACCTTCTCCACCACATTTGAAACAAGTGCCCTTAAACACCCTTTTATCATCTCTCTGGTAGTCTTCATTCCTATAACCACCTTTGTAAGACTTCCTTTCAGGAATATTCTCCTCTCTCTTTCCCTTATTAGAGTCACCAACTGATCTACTACCTCTACCCCTTTGGAATCTTCAACCTCTACCTCTTTATCTTTGTTCTTTTCTTCTATTCAATTTGTTGTCACCCTTTAGGGCATACTAGTAGGCACATTTTACATTCTCAATCTCGATTAAACTAAGATCTTCTTGTATTGAAATCCTCAAACTGTTTAGGTATCTTGCAACTCTCTCTACTTCATCCTCTTTAAAATCAGTTTTCATATCCAACTTATAAAACTCGTCGGTGTACTATTTTGAACATTCATAATTTTTGTCTCAAATTTTACAATCTTCTGATCAAACTGATAGGTGATAATCATAGGGTAAGAACTTTGCCTTCATTTTGTTCACCATACTATCCCAAGATTTGATCTTCTCTTTACCTCTACTCCTCTCATTCTGCAAATGATCCCACTAAAGTGAAGCATGACCTCTTAACTTAGTACAAGCATACTTTACCTTCTTATCTTCATCAGTACCTTCAAAATCAAAATATTTATCCATAGCTGATATCCAATCCAACAAATCATCTACATCCAATCGGCCATCATAATCTAGTGGACTAAAAAGTGGTCTTGTATTAACCCTAGTAAGAGCTTTAATAAACCTTTCTTCTCCTTGATCCACTTCAGGTCATTCTGGGGATTGTCTAAGTTCAACTCTTTCTTCAAATTCCTCTTCAACATCACTTACTTCTTTAATATGTCAACCTCTCCTCTGGGCCATTTCAACCACCTCCAATCTGGCATCAATCAATCTCAACATTTCAACAACATTAGGATCTACACCGTATCCACCTCTACAACCTCTCTTAGACATCTCTGATGCTTCCTCTCCAACCGCGGGTCAGATCCTTATTCTGATACCCCATGACAAACCAAATCAAGAACCATGCACTCAGGAGACAAGATCTATTTACCACAATAAAAAATCTTTCTCTAATATCACTTGATGCAACCAAGGTAGGAGGGTCTAAAGATATGAACAACCCAACCTTGCAGCAAGAGTTACACAACATAAACCAAGAGAATTTGTGAGAGAACACACAGATCTAGAGTATGAAATGTTAGATTTGATAAACACAAATCCTCTCAAGAACACTTGCATGCACATCTGTCACAAGTAGAAGCAAGACAAAGACAGAAGAAGAAAAACTATGGAGGCCAAAAGGCCAGAGACATGAAATCCATGTTGACAGAAAAAAGCTTCTATTATCAACAACTGAATTA